>JAHHZJ010000028.1:0-125845 GCA_021437245.1 Aegilops speltoides
GACCCAAAATGAATATAGTCAAAAAGCCGAATCGCCAAATGGAGTGTTGATGATAACGAACGCACCGGTTCGTTAATCGGAAATCACCCAACCCAAAAGAGTGAGTAATAGTCCATGAACGGGCCAAAATCCCAAAATCCGGTTGATGACCACATGTAAGGCACCTTGGGGTTAATAACTATGGAAACGCCCAGACCCCAAAACGGGAATAATAGTCCATGAACGGGCCGAATCGCCAAAACGGAAAGTGTTGACGACACAAACCACCCTAGGGTTTGTTAATCGGGAAATCACCGGACCCCAAAAGGAGTAGTACATGAAATGGGCCGAATCGCAAAAACTGCCAAAGGTTGAGACCGACATTAAGCGCACTTAGGTTCAATAACTATGTAAATCCGCCGACCCAAAATGGTGATTAATAATCCAAGAAACGGGCTTAATAAGCCAAATCTTCAAAGTTGAAGATCGACACAAACGCACCCTAGGTTCGTAATCGTGGAAATCACCCGACCCAAAAAAGGAGTAATAGTCCATGAACGGGCCGAATCAGCCAAATCGCCAAAGGTTGATGATCGGACGAAGCGCCTTGGGGATCAATAACTATGGAAATCGCCTAGGACCCCAAAACGGTGAGTAATAGTTCATCAACGGGCCGTAATCGGCAAAACAAGAAAGTGTTGATGATCGAATGTAAACGCACCCTGTGTTCGTTAATCGGGAAATCACCCGACCCCAAAAAGGAGTAATAATCCATGAACGGGCCGTAGTTCCGCTTAAAGGTTGATGACCGACACGTAAGCGCATTCTTGGCGCTCAATAACTATAGAATCGCCCGGACCGCAAAGCGTGAGTAATAGTCCATGAAACGGGCTAGAATCGCCAAAATCGGATTATTGAGACCGACACGGATACGCACCCCGGTTCCAATCAGGAAATAACTCGGACCCCAAAAAAGGAGTAATAGTCCATGAACGGCAACCGCCAAAAATCGCTGTTGACGACCGCATGCAAGCGCACTGGGGTTCAATAACTATGGAAATCGCCGGCCTTAAAACGGTGAGTAATAATCCAAGAAACGCGAATCAGCCAAAACCGCAAGTTAGACCGACACGGAACACAACCGTGGTTCTAATCGTGGAAATCACCCCGACCCCAAAAAGAGTTAGTCCATGAACGGGCCAAAATCGCCAAAACTTCCAAGAGTTGATAACCGACAACGCCCAAAATCGGGAGTGTTGAGACCGACACGCAACGCACCTCGTGGTTCTAATCGTGGAAATCACCGACCCAAACAAAGGAGTAATAGTCCATGAAACGGGCCAAGAATCCGCCAAAACTGCCAAGGATGAGACCGCAGAAGCACCAGGGTTCCTAACTGGAAATTCAGACCCAAAAAAGGAATAAAGTTCCATGAAACGCCGTAATCGCCAAAATCGGAGTGTTGAGAGACACGAAAGCACCCCTGTTCGTTAATCGTGGAAATCACCCGAACCCCAAAAAGGAGTAATAGTCCATGAACGGGCCAAAATCGCCAAATCGCCAAAGGAGACCACATGTAAGCGCATTGGGGTCCAATAACTATGGAAATCGCCCGGACCCCAAAACGGTGAATAATAGTCCATGAAACGGGCCAGAATCGCCAAAATCAAGGCAGTGTTGATGACCGGCCATAAACGCACCAGTTGTTTGTTAAACGGAAATCACCCGACCCCCAAACGTGAGTAATAGTCCATGAACGGCCAACCGCCAAAACTGCCATGATACGACCGGCTGACGAACGCATTCGGATGGTTCGTTAATCGTGGAAATCACTCGACCCCAAACGCGAGTATAGTCTGCTGAACGGGCCAAAAATCGGCCAAACTGCCGCAGCGACGACCATAAGCGCACCTTGGGGTTCAATAACTATGTAAACGCTCGACCCGTAATGGTGATTAATAAACCAGAAACGCCGAACGCGTAACTACAAGGTTGATGACCAACACGTAAGCGCCTGGGTTCAATAATCCATGAAATTGCTCTAGGTCCCCAAAACGTGAGTAATAGTCCACCAAACGGGCCAATTGGCAAAACCATGAAAGTTGACGATCGACACGTGAACGCACCGGGTTCGCATCGTGCAAACACCGGACCCCAAAATAGTGAGTAATAACCATGAACGGGCCGAATCGCCTAAGCCAACGGTTGATGATCGACACGAAGCGCACTCGCTGCTCAATAACCAGGAAATCACCGACCCCCAAAACGGTGAGTAATAGTTCAAGAACGGGCCAGAATCGCCAAATCACATCAACGATAATCTGACACGATATGCACCCTGCTGTTCGTTAATCGGAACTTACCCCAACCCAAAATGCTGAGTAATGGTCCATCAAACGGCTAATCGCCAAAACTTAGAAGCGATGACCGAGATATATGCACCTTTGGGGTTCAATAACCATGCAATCGCCCGAGACCCCAAACGGTGAGTAGTCCATCAAACGGGCGACCAGAAAATCGCCAAAGCCGACGACCGACATGTAAACGCATCCTGTGGTTCGTTAATCGGAAATCACCGACCTCAAACAAAGAGTAATAGTCCATGAATGGCTGAACGGGCAAAATTGCTCTGTGTTGATGACCATAAGCGCAATTTGGGGTTCAATAATTGTAAATCACTTCGACCTCAAACGGTGAGTAATAATTCAAGAACGGGCCGTAATCGCCAAAACAGCAATTGTTGATGACCGACACGAACGCACCTAGTTCATAATCATGGAAATCACTCCGACCCCAAAACAAAGAGTGATAGTGCATGAAACGGGCTTGATAGGCCAAACCGCAAAGTTGATGACCGATATGTAAGACCGCTGGGTTCAATAATGGAAATTGCCGACCTCAAAATGGTAGTAATAACCAAGAACGCTTAATCAGCCAAAATCCGAAAGCGATGACCGCATACATAAGACACATGTTAGTTAATCGTGAAATCATCGACCCCAAAACAGCGGTTATAGTCTGCGAACGGCTGTAATCGCCAAACATCCGTTGACGCATCAACATAAGCGCACCGCATAAACCAATAACCATGGAAACGTCGACCTCAAATGGTGAATAATAATCCAAGAATCGGGCCAGAATAAGCCAAAACTACGATCGCGACGATCGACACGAACGCACCCTAGGTTCGCTGATCGAAATCACTCCGACCCAAAAGTGAGCAATAGTCAATGAACGCCGGATCGCCAAACGCTGTTGACGACCGAGATGGTAAGCGCACCTTGGTCCAATAACTGCGAAATCATTCCCGGACCCCAAAACGGTGAATATCCATGAACGGCCGCATCAGCCAAACTGCCATGTTGAGACCGGCTAAACATATGCGCCAGGGTTCGGTAATCGTGGAAATCACCCGACCCCAAAAATGTTAGTTAGTCCATGAACGGCCACCCGGGCCAAAACTTCCTGCCAGATAACCGACAATCGCCAAAATCGCGAAAGTGTTGATGATCGACACGAACGCACTCGGTTCGGTAATCGTAAATCACCCGGACCCCAAAACGCGAGTAATAGTCTCATGAACGGGCCGCATCGCCAAAACTGCTGCATGTTGACGATCGGCATGGGGCCACCATGGGGTCCAATAACCATGGAAATCTCTTCAGACCCCAAATGCGGTAATAGTTCATGAAATGCTTTAATCGCCAAAACTGGAGTGTTGATGACAGATAACGAACGCACTCCAAGAGTTCAAGTAATCGGAAACTACCCCGAATCCCCAAAGAGGTGAGTAATAGTTCATGAACGGCCAAATCGCCAAACCGCCAAAGGTTGATGACGATTACAAGCTATTCAAATTAATAACTATGGAAACGCCCAGACCCCAAAACGGTGAATAATAGTCTGAAACGGGGCCGTAATCGCCAAAACCGCGAAAAGTTGATGATCGACACGCAACGCATCTAGGTTTGTTAATCGTGAAATCACCCGACCCCTAAAAATGTGAGTAGTAGCAGTTACATGCCTGGGCTGAATCGAAAACTGCCAAGGTTGACACCGATAAGCGCACCTGGGGGTTCAATAACTATGTAATGCTTCGCGACCTCAAAAATGGTGATTAATAATCCAAGAACGGCCGAATAAGCCAAATCTTCGAAAGTTGAAGATCGACATCAAACGCACCCTAGGTTCGTTAATCGAAACTCCCGACCCAAACAAGGTGAGTAACAGTCCGCGAACGGCCGACAGCCAAATCGCCAGAAGGATTAATCCAGACGGAATCGCCTTGGGGATCACACCATGGAAATGCCGACCCCAAAACGGTGAGTAATAGTTCATCAACGGGCTTAATCGGCAAAACAATGAAAAGTTGATGATCGACATGCAACGCACTTCGTGTTCGTTAATCGGGAAATCACCCGACCCCAAACAGTGAGTAATAACCATGAAACGGGCCGGTCTGCCTAAATCACAAGAGGTTGACGATCCGCACGTAGCGCACCTTGGCGCTCAATAACTACCAGAAATCAGCCCGACTCAAAGCGGTGAGTAATAGTTCATGAAATGGCCAGAATCGCCAAACCGCGACTATTGATGACCGGTCAACGTATACGCACTCCTGCTGTTCGCGATCAGGGAAATACAATCGGACCCCAAAACAGTTGAGTAATAGTCCATGAACGGCCGATCGCCAAAATCGCCAGCAAGGATTTAATCGGCATGCGCACTCGGGGTTCAATAATCAGGAAATCGCCGGGTTTAAAACGGTGAGTAATAATCCAAGAACGCGCCACCGCCAAATCATGAAAGTGCTGACGACGACACTGAACACAACCTGTGGTTCAATCGGAAATCACCCGACCCCAAAACAGTTAAAGTCTATTGAACGGGCAAAATCGCCAAACTTCCAAAGTGTTGATAACCGCAAACGCCAAAACCGGGAGTGTTGATGTACCTACACGACGCACTCGTGGTTCGCTTAATCGGAATCACCGGAAGGGACTGCAAAGTGAGTAATAGTCAATGAACGGGCAAGAATCGCCAAACTGCTGATGACGATCGCACGTAAATTAATTTTGTTCGCGAATCGAAATCACCGACCAAAGAAGGAGTAAACCATGTAACGGCCGAATCGCAAAAACCGCGAAAAGCCGATGATCGACATGTAAACGCATCTGCAGTTCGTTAATCGTGGAAATCACTTCGACCTTAAAACAAAGAGTATTAGTCCATGAACGGCCTTAATCGGCAAAATTGCTCGTGTTGATGACCGATACGTAAGCGCACCTTGGGTTCAATAACTATGGAAATCACTGAGACCTCAAACGGTGAGTACAATTCAAGAACGGCCGAATCGCCGTAATGTACAATTGTTGATGATCTGACACGTGTAAACTACCCTATGGTTCGCGAACAGAAATCACCCGACCTAAAACAAAGAGGATAGTGCATGAAATGGGCCGGATAGCTAAAAATCGCGTGTTGATGCATCGATATGTAGCGCACCGCGTCAATAACTATGGAAATTGCTCGGACCCAAAATGGTGAGTAATAACCAAGAAACGGCTGACCAAATGCCAAACCGCGAAAATGATGACCGGCACATAAGACACACCGGTTAGCATCGGAAACTACCCGACCCCAAAATGCTTAGTTATAGTCTGCGAACGCCGTAATCGGCCAAACATTCAAAGGTTGACGCATCAACATAGAAGCACTATGGGCCCCACAACTGGAAATCGCCGACTCAAATGGTGAATACAATCCAAGAATCGGGCCGCATTGCCAAAATACGATCGTTGACGACCGACTACGAACGCACTTTAAGGTTCATACCGACGCGGGAAATCATTCAAGACCCAAAATAGTGAGTACAGTCATGAACGGGCCAATCGCCGAACCGCGGTTGATGACCGAGACGTGGCGCACTTTGGGGTTCAATAACTATGAATCGCCCGGGACCCCAAACGTATAACGGTCCATCCAACGGCCGTAATCGCCAAACCGCCGTTGACGATCGACATAAAAGCGCACTCAACCAATAACGCCAGAAATCGCCCGACCCCAAACGGTGAATATAGTCCATGAACGGGCCAATCAGCCAAAACCGCCAAGCAGCGACGACCGACACGTAAACACGCCAGGTTCACACCGGAAACTACCCGACCCCCAAAATGTTAGCTAGTCCATGAAACGTGAAAATCACAAAATCTCCAAAGGTTGATAAACCAACAATTGCCCAAAATCGCGAAAAGTTGATGACCCACAGTAAACGCATTCTGTGTTCAATCGTGAAATCACCCGACCCCAAAACAAGGAGTAATAGTCCATGAAACGGCCGATCGCCAAAATCGCCAAAGTGTTGACGATCGGCATGAAGCGCACTGGGGTCCAATAACTATGGAAATTTCTAGACCCAAAATGGTGAATAATAGTTCATGAAACAAGCGTAATCGCCAAAACTGTGAGTGTTGATGACAGACACGAACGCATCAAAGAGTTCGTTAATCGTGGAATCACCAACCCAAAAGAGTGAGTAATAGTCCATGAACGGGCCAAAATCGCCAAACCGCCAAAGGTTGATGACCGACATGTAAGCGCACTTGGGGTCTAATAACTATGGAAATCACCCAGACCCCAAACGTGAATAATAGTCATGAACGGGCCGACCGCCAAAACTCGCGAAAGTGTTGATGATCACACGTAAAACGCACTATAGGGTTTGTTAATCGTGGAAATCACCCGACCCCAAAATGAGTAATAGTACATGAAATGGGCCGAATCGCAAAACTGCCGCATGATGACCCATATGGGCGCACCTTAGGTTCAATAACTATGTATCGCCACACCAAAATGGTGATTAATAACCAAGAAACGGGCCTGAATAAGCCAAACTTCGAAAGGCAAGATCGACACGAACGCACTTAGGTTCGTTAATCGGAAATCACCGGACCCAAAAGTAGTAATAGTCCATGAAACGGCTTAATCACCAAATCGCCAAGCAGCGATGACCGAGACGAGCTGCCGCCTTTGGGGATCAATAACTATGGAAATCGCTTAGACCCCAAAACGGTGAGTATAGTTCATCAACGCGCCGAATCGGCAAAAACAGCAGTGTTGATGACCATGTAAACGCACCCAGTTCGCATCGTGGAAATCACCGACCCCAAAACAAAGGAGTAATAATCCATGAACGGGCCGTAGTCCGCTTAAACTGCCGCGTTGATGACCGACACGAAGCGCACTTGGCTGCTCAATAACCATAGAAATGCCCGACCGCAGCGGTGAGTAATAGTCCATGAAACGCCAGAATCGCCAAACCGCGACTATTGACGACCGACACGTATACGCATTCCTGCGCCTTTAATTGTGGAAATAACTCCGACCAAAACTGTTGAGTAATAGTCCATGAACGGGCCGAATCGCCAAAAACGCAGTGTTGATGATCACATGCAAGCGCACCGGGGTTCAATAACCGGAAATCGCTCGGCCTTAAAACGGGGGAGTTAATCAAGAAACGCGCCGTAATCAGCGCCAAACCGCGAAAAGGACGACCGAAGACGAAACACAAACTCAAAGTTCGTTAATCGCGGGAAATCACCCGACCCTGCAAACAGTTAGTTAGTCCATGAACGGGCCAAAATCGCCAAAACTTCCAAAGTTGATAACGGTTAACGCCAAAAAACTGGGGAGGTTGACGCATCACACGCAGACGCATTCGTGTTCGTTAATCGGAAATCACTGCGACCGCAAACAAAGAGTAATAGTCAATGAACGGGCAAGAATCGCCAAAATCGCCATGATGATGATCGGCACGAACGCACCAGGGTTCGTTAATCGGGAAATTACTCCGACCCTTAAACAGTGAGAAAAGTCCACGTAACGGCCGTAATCCGTAAAAACCGCGAAAGGCCGATGATCGACATAAACGCACTCGTGGTTCGTTAATCGTGGAAATCACTTCGACCAAAACAAAGAGTACAGTCCACGAACGGGCCGAATCGGCAAAATTGCTCAGTTGATGATCGGCGGTTGTAAGCGCATCTTTGGGGTTCAATAACTATGGAAATCACCGAGACCTCAAACGGTGAGTACAACTAGAAACGGGCCGAATCGCCGTAAAAGAATTGTTGACGCATCGACATGTAAACGCATCTTCAGGTTCATAATCATGGAAATCACCGACCCCAAAACAAAGAGTGATAGTGCATGAACGGGCTGTGATAGGCCAAAATCGCTAGTGTTGATAATCGATATGTAGAAAGCATCGTCGTTCAATAACTATGGAAATTAAGCCGGACCTCAAAATGGTGAGTATAATCCAAGAAACGGGAATTTCACCAAACCATGAAAGTGTTGACGACCGACACATAAGACACAATTGTGGTTAGTTAATCGTGGAAATCACCCGGACCCCAAAACAAAGAATAGTCCATGAAACGGCCGATCGGCAAAACATCCAAGAAGTTGATGACGCATCAACATGTAAGCCAATTGCTGGGTCCAATAACTATGGAAATCGCTCAGACTCAAAATGGTGAATAATTATCCAAGAATCGCCGTATTGCCAAAATCACGATCGTTGACGATCGACACGAACGCACCCTAGGGTTCGCTGATCGGGAAATCACCAGACCCAAAATAGTGAGTACAATACGAACGGGCCGGATCGCCAAACCGCGTTGTTGATGACCGAGACGAAGCGCACCTTGGGGTTCAATAACTATGGAAATCGCCTCGGGACCCCAAACGTGAGTACTAGTCCATCCAACGGCCGTAATCGCCAAACCGCCAGCTGTTGACGACCGACATGTAAGCGCACTTGGGGTCCAATAACTATGGAATCGCCGACCCAAACGTGAATAATAGTCTGCGAACGCCAATCAGCCAAAATCGCCAGCGTTGACGACCGACATTAAACACAGCCCTGGGTTCGTTAATCGGAAATCACCGGACCCCAAAATGTTAGTTAGTCCATGAACGGCCAAAATCGGTCAAACTTCAGTTGATAACCAACAACAAAACCGGCGAATAGGATAATCACACAAGAACGCACTCGTGTTTCGGCGACCGGTGGAACCCGACCCCAAAAAAGTGAGTAATAGTCCATGAACGGGCCAGATCGCCAAACCCAAAGTGTTGATGATCGGCATGTTGCCACCCATGGGGTCCAATAACATGGAAATTCTCTAGGACCCCAAAATGGTGAATAATAGTTCATGAAATGCCGTAATCGCCAAATCGGAGTGTTGATGATGACACGAACGCACCTGTTGTTCGTTAATCGTGGAAATTACCCCGAACCCAAAAGAGTGAGTAAGGTCCATGAATCGGGCCAAAATCGCCAAAATCGCCAAAGTGTTGATGATCCGACATGGGCGCATCTCAGTCTAATAACCATGGAAATCGCTTCAGACCCCAAAACGGTGAATAATAGTCTGCGAACGGGCGAATCGCCAAAATCGCGAAAAGTTGACGACACTACGAACGCACCTAGGGTTTGTTAATCGGAAATTACCCGGACCCCAAAACAGTGAGTAATAGTCCATGAACGGGCCGAATCACCAAAACCGCCAAAGAGTTGATAATCGAGACGTAAGCGCCTGGGGTTCAATAACTATGGAAATCGCCCAGGACCCCAAACGGTGAGTAATAGTTCATCAACGGCCAGAATCGCAAAACAATGAAAGTTGATGATCGGCTACGCGCACTTCGTGGTTCGTAATCGAAATCACCCGGACCCCAAAACAGGAGTAATAATCCATGAAACGCCGTAGTCCGCTTAAATCGCCGTTTGATAACCGACACGGTTACACTCGCGCTAATAACTATGGAAATGCTCCGGACCGCAGCGGTAGTACAGTCCAGAAACGGCTAACCGCCAAAATCGCGCTATTGATGACCGACAGTGATACGCACCTGCTGTTCGCAGCACTGTGGAAATAACTCGGACCCCAAAACCGTGAGTAATAGTCATGAACGGGCCGTAATCGCCAAAAACTGCAGCGGTTACGACCGCATGCAAGCGCACTGGGGTTCAATAACTATGGAAATCGCCGCCTAAAACGGTGAGTAATAATCAAGAAACGCGCTTAATCAGCCAAAACCGCGAAGAAGATGACCGACACGTAAACACAACCTGTGGTTCGTTAATCGAAATCACCCGACCCCAAAAACGCTAGTTAACCATGAACGGGCCAAATCGCAAAATCAGCGGTTGATAACCGACACCGCCAAAAATCGGGAGGTGTGATAATCGGTCGAGACGCATTCTCGTACCCGCATCGGAAATCATCGCGACCGCAGTCAGTGAGTATAGTCAAGAACGCAAGAATCGCCAAAACTGCCAAAGTGATGACGACCGGCACGAACGCAAACCAGGTTCGCATCGTGAAATCACCGACCCAAAATGCTGAGTAAAACCATGTAACGGGCCGTAATCGCCAAATCAAAGTGTTGACGACCGACACGTAAATGCACCCTGTGTTCGCTAATCGGGAAATCACCGACCCCAAAACAGTGAGTAATAGTCCATGAACGGGCTGTAATCGCCACAATCGCCGCAGTTGATGAATCGACATAAGCGCAGGGGGTCCAATAACTATGGAAATCGCCCGACCCCAAAACGGTGAATAATAGTCCATGAACGGGCCGAATCGCCAAATTGCGGTGTTGACGACCGACATGTAAACGCACCTGTTGTTTGTTAAACGCGGAAATCACCCGACCCCAAACGGAGTAATAGTTCATGAAACGGGCCAAAATCGCCAAAATCGCCAAAGGATGATGACCGACACGTAAACGCACTGATGGTTTGTTAATCGTGGAAATCACCGACCCCAAACAAAGGAGTATAGTCCATTGAACGGGCCAAATCGCCAAAACTACCAGCTGTTGACGACCGCATACGTAAGCGCACTTGGGGTTAAATAACTATGTAAATCGCTCGACCCGTATCGGTGATTAATAAACCAGAACGGCCAGAACGGCAGAACTACCGCAGCGATGACCAACACGTAAGCGCCTGGGGTTCAATAATATGGAAATTGCTCGGTCCCCAAACGGTGAGTAATAGTCCACCAAACGGGCTGAATTGGCAAAACCGCGGTGTTGACGACCGCACGCGAACGCACTTCGGTCGCTAATCGCGAAATCACCCGACCCCAAGATAGTGAGTAATAATCCATGAAACGGCCAGAATCGCCTGCTGCCAAGGATGACCGCATAACGGCGCACCTAAGCGCAATCAACTATGGAAATCACCGACCCCAAACGGTGAGTAATAGTCCATGAACGGGCCAATCGCCAAAACTGCGATCGTTGATAACCTACACGATATGCAGCACCTGTGTTCGTTAATCGTGGAACCTACCGAACCAAAACAGTGAGTAATGGTCCATCAACGGGCCAGAATCCCAAAATCGCTAGTGTTGACGACCGAGACATAAGCGCACCTTTGGGTTCAATAACTATGTAAATTGCCCAGACCCAAAACGGTGAGTATAGTCCATCAAACGGCCGAATCGCAAAACCGCCGCGTCGATGATCGACATGTAAACGCACTGTGGTTCGTTAATCGTGGAAATCACCGACCCAAAACAAAGAGTAATAGTCCATGAACGGGCTGAATCGAAAATTGCTCGTGTTGACGATCACATGTAAGCGCACCTGGGGCTCAATAATATGGAAATCACTTCGGACCTCAAAACGGTGAGTAATAATCCAAGAACGGGCCAATCGCCAAACAGCAATTGTTGATGATCACGTAAACGCACTCCTAGGGTTTAATCATGGAAATCACCGGACCCCAAACAAAGAGTGATAGTGCATTAAACGGGCCAGATAGGCCAAAATCATAGTGTTGATGACCGAGCAGCACATCTGGGTTCAATAACTATGGAAATTGCTTCGGACCTCAAAATGGTGAGTAATAATCCAAGAACGCAATGACCCCAAAACGCTAGTGTTGATGATCACACATAAGACACACCAGTGGTTAGTTAATCGTGGAAATCACCCGGACCCCAAACAGCAGTTATAGTCCATGAACCGGCCGAATCGGCCAAAACATCCAAAGGTTGATAATCAACATGTTAACCATGGGGTCCAATAACATGGAAATCGCTTAGACCTCAAATGGTGAATAATAATCCAAGAATCGGGCCGAATAAGCCAAAACTACGACTGTTGATGAGATCGACACGAACGCACTTAGGTTCGGATCGTGGAAATCACCCGGACCCAAAATAGTGAGCAATAGTCAATGAACGGGTCGAATCGCCAAATGCCAGGTTGACGATGCATCAGACGAGCGCACCTTGGGGTTCATTATGGAAATCGCCTCGACCCCAAAGCGTGAGTACTAGTCCATCCAACGGCCGACCGCCAAACTGCCAAGTTGCGACATCGACATGAGTGCACCTTGGGGTCCAATAACTATGGAATCGCCCGACCCCCAAAACGGTGAATATAGTCCATGAACGGGCCGTAACCAAAAAATGCCGTTGTTGATGACCGACACGAAACACACCAGTGTTCGTTAATCGTGGAAATCATCCGGACCCCAAAATGTTAGTTAGTCCATGAACGGGCAAAACGGTCAAAACATCCAAGAAGTTGATAACCGGACAACGCCCAAAATGCGAAAGTTGATGACCGACACGTAACGCACCTCGTGGTTCGTTAATCGGGAAATCACCCGACCCAAACAAAGAGTACAGTCTGGCGAACGGACCGCCAAAACCGCCAAAGGTTGACGACCGCATGGCGCACCATGGGTCCAATAACTATGGAAATTTCAGGACCCCAAAATAGTGAATAATAGTCCATGAAACAGCCGTAATCGCCAAAACTGTGGAGTGTTGATGATGCATACGAACGCACTAAGTGTTCATAATCGGAAATCACCCGACCCCAAACAGTGAGTAATAGTCCATGAACGCCCAAATCGCCAAACCGCGATGACCGACAAGCGCACTTGGGGCTCAATAACTATGAAATCGCCTAGACCCCAAACGGTGAATAATAGTCCATGAACGGGCCAGAATCGCCAAACATCATGAGTGACACGATCGACGAACGCACCTTTAGTTCGTAATCGTGGAAATCACCCGGACCCCAAAACAGTGAGTAATAGTACATGAAATGGGCCGACCGCCAAACTGCCAGTTGACGACCGATATGTCGCCGCACCTTAGGTTCAATAACTATGTAAATCACTACACCTCAAAATGGTGATTAATAACCAAGAAACGGGCCGTTCGCCAAATCTTCAGTTGAAGATCACACGAACGCATCAGGTTCGTTAATCGTGGAAATCACCCGGACCCAAAATGTGAGTAATAGTCCATGAACGGGCCGAATCAGCCAAAACTGCCAGTTGACGACCGCAGACGAAGCGCCTTTGGGTTTCAACCAGGAAATCGCCAGGACCCCAAACGGTAGTAGTTCATCAACGGGCTTAATCGCAAAATGCGCAGTGTTGATGATCGATATGTAAACGCACCGTGTTAATCGTAAATCACCCGACCCCAAAACAGTGAGTAATAATTCATGAACGGGCTGAAGTCTGCTTAACCGCCAAGGTTGATAACCGACACGAAGCGCACTTTGGCGTTAATAACTATGGAAATCGCCCGGACCGCAGCGGTGAGTAATAGTCCATGAACGGGCTAGAATCGCCAAACCGCGATTATTGATGACCGACGATACGCACTCCTGCTGTTCGCACCAGAAATAACCCGGACCCCAAACAAGGAGTAATAGTCCATAAACGCCAGAACCGCCAAAAATGCCGAAGCATTAATACCGATATGCAGCGCACTGGGTTCATACTATGGAATCGCCTCAAAACGGTGAGTAATAACCAAGAACGCCGCCGAATCAGCCAAAATCGCGAAAAGCGACGATCACACGTACAACCTGTGGTTCGTTAATCGTGGAAATCACCCGACCCCAAAAGCGAAGTTAGTCCATGAACGGCCAAATCGCCAAACTTCCGTTGATAACCCCATAATCGCCAAAAACCGGGAGTGTTGATGATCGACACGAGACGCACCGTGGTTCGAATCGGAAATCACCGCGACCGCAAAAGTGAGTAATAGTCAATGAACGGGCAAGAATCGCCAAAACCGCCAGCGTTGATGACCGACATGTAAGCGCACGGGGTCCAATAACTATGGAAATCGCCCGGACCGCAAAATGGTGAATAATAGTCCATGAACGGGCCGTAATCGCCAAAACGCGGTGTTGATGACCGACACGTAATGCACCCCGCTGTTCGTTAATCGGAAATCACCCAGACCCCAAACAAGAGTAATAGTCGAATGCTAGAATCGCCATAACGCCAAAGTGTTGACGATCGAATGTAAGCGCAGCCTGGGGTCCAATAACTATGGAATCGCCCGGACCCAAAACGGTGAATAATAGTCCATGAACGGGCCAGAATCGCCAAATCATGGTGTTGACGATCGACACGAACGCACCGGTTTGTTAAACGTGGAAATCACCCGACCCCAAACAGTGAGTAATAGTCAATGAACGGGCCAAAATCGCCAAAATCGCCAAAGGATGACGACCGACACGCAACACACCCGATGGTTCGTTAATCGGAAATCACCCGGACCCAAAACAGTAAGTATGTCCATTGAACGGGCCAAAACGCCAAACTGCGCAGTTGATGACCGACACGTAAGCGCACCTTGGGGTTCAATAACTATGTAAATCGCCGACCGCAGTAATGGTGATTAATAATCCAAGAACCGCCGAACCGGCGAATCGCCGCGTTGACGATCAACACGGCGCCTTTGGGGTTCAATAACTATGGAAATTGCTTCTAGGCCCAAAACGGTGAGTAATAGTCCACCAAACGGGCCAGAATTGGCAAACCGCGAAAAGTTGATGACCGCACGCGAACGCACCGGTTCGTTAATCGTGGAAATCACCCGGACCCCAAAATAGTGAGTAATAACCATGAACGGGCTAATCGCTTGCCGCCAGCAGTTGATGACCGACACGAAGCGCATTCATGTTTATAACTATGAAATCACCAGGACCCCAAACGGTGAGTAATAGTCCAGAAACGGGCCAGAATCGCCAAAACTCGCGATCGTTGATAATCGACACGAGCATGCACCCTGCTGTTTCAATCGGAACTCACTCCGAACCCAAAAAAGTGAGTAATGGTCCATCAACGCCGTAATCGCCAAAATCAAGTGTTGATGACCGAGACATAAGCACTTTAGGTTCAATAACTATGCAATCGCCCGACCCCAAAACGGTGAGTACAATAACCATCAAACGGGCCGTAATCGCAAAAACCGCGAAAAGCGAGACGACATGTAAACGCACCCTGTGGTTCATAATCGGGAAATCACCGGACCTCAAAAAGAGAGTTAGTCCATGAACGGGCTGAATCAAGAAATTGCCTGTTGACGATCACATGGGCACCCTGGGGTTCAATAACTATGGAAACACCAGACCTCAAATGGTGAGTAATAATCCAAGAACGGGCCAATCGCCAAAACAGCAATTGTTGATGACCGATAGGTAAACGACTTAGGTTCGTTAATCATGGAAATCACCGGGACCCCAAACAAAGAGTGATAGTCCATGAACGGGCTGAATAGGCCAAACAGCCAGTTTTGACACTGGATATTTAAGCGCACTGGGCAATAACTATGGAAATTGCTTCGACCTCAAACGGTGAGTAATAATCCAAGAACGGGCCAATCAGCCAAAACAGCGAGTGTTGACGACCAACATAAGATGTAGGAGATATGCCCCAGGTACAATAAATGCTATTATTTATCTCCAGTTCATAGTTATTTTTATGTTCCATGCTATAACCGCAATGATTCTCTCAACCAACATCCACGCAGGCTCGGAGGAAGACTCATATAATGCGGTGGAATAAACGGTAAGAAGTATTCAGTCTAGCTTCTAAGACTAGCTCATGCAAGCGTATGATGGTTCGTTTTCTCGATTGGCAGTATGTCATGCAAGAACTTTGAGGGCACAATGTTAAGACAACATTTGTGTTGAATCAATTCGTTTGATGTTATGCAATGAGATCATTTGCCACAAGTTAATGGTAAATACATGTAGATAGTTAACGCTTGCATGATTCTCAGACCATGAGAGTATCGAAGCTTTTCATGCTTGTTTCATGAACTTTGGGGTTTGTTAAACGCCATCCGTAAATGGGTGGCTATTAGCGGCCACGGTTCATGGAAAAGTATGTCGGTAACTTGATAGCTCAAGATTGGGATTTGCTCCTCCAACTATGGAGAGATATTCTCGGCCTCTCGTGTTACGGTATCCATCATCGCCTCGCTGTAATACGGTGATTTGATCACGATGCCGAACACGGAAACGAGAAAAGAGAACAAACCAGAACGAGGTAACCAACAGTGGACAAATTGTTGATCCACGGGACGCAAGCAACCTCACCCGGTCTTTTGTAACATATCGCTAAGCAACAGGAATACACGGCAATCGAGGTTCACCAATATTCTATCGCAGTGGTATAGGGGTCATGGTGTCCACGGTTCGATGTCGATCATTGATCGGAAGGGGTTCCGGTCATGTCTATACTTCAATGAACCTATAGGGTCACACACTTAAGGGTCATCTATCCGCGAATACTAGACAGGAGTCTGAGAGAAAATCATCGTAAAAGTTTTACACCGGAAAGTTTCGACAGCGGAATTTACTGAGAGAGGTCATCTGATGAGTTTCGGCGATACCAAAAGTTATTTCGGGATATACCATTAAGTCAATTTGGTTTCGCAAATGTCCTAATTATTAGGTGCCGAATTATTCTCGAAGCTTTTGAATTTTCGAGATAAACCGAAATGTTCCGGAGCTGCCGGAACTGCCTGCATTTTCGCAGATGAAAATCACTAAACCGAATTGTTCCAAACCATTGAAAATGATTATGGGGTATTGGAAATATTCTAAGCCCACCCAAATATTTTCAGTTCGAACGGACGCTGGAAAATGCGTGAATAGTGAAAGTGCTTTTGGGATATTTTATGGAAAGCCACCTTGGGCTTTACCCAAAGATCTAGGATGATATGGATGATTGGAGGCTCCGGGGCCCCCTGTGTGGCTGGCCGACACTTGGGGCTCCACCTGGAGCCCCTCTTGTTCCTTGGTTTTCACCTATGCCCTTGAGGAAGGACTTCATTCATGTGCATTTTGGGTTTTTGTGTTAAACTACCTACCCTTGGTATTTTATAAATAGGTGGAGGCAGCCTCCACACTCACTCTTCACATACAAGTGCCATGCATGATCTGCCTTTCTTCCTCCCAATGTAAATAGTTTCAGAGAGCCGAAGGCTGTCTGGTTCAGCAGAACTAGTTTCGATCGTATGGCCTGTCGGATAGATGACACCGTGACGCAGCAACTCAGGAGAGATCGGAGCTGGGTCTTAGTTCGTGAGTGCCTCCCTGGGGCTGTCCCGTGACCGTCTGAAGTTTTGAAGGTCCTCCGAGCTGTGACGAGTGACCGCTCGAAGCCAAGGTCCTCCCGAGGCTGTCCGCCACACTGGCCCCGAGGGCTGTCGACCGCCTTCCGAGGGCTGTCCGAGGAGCGTATGAGGGTATACATCCTCATGTTGATGTTGTAAATCCTAGGCACCGGCACGACGCACTGTGGTTCAAATCAGGAAATCATCAAGGGACCGCAAACAGTGAGCAATACGAACGGGCAAGAATCGCCAAACTGTTAAGTGTTGATGACCGTACGTGAATGCACCTTGGTTTTGCGCATCCCGAAATCACCCGGACCCTAAACAGCGAGTAATAGTCCATGTAACGGCCGTAATCGCCAAATCATGTTGTTGATGACCGACACGCAATGCACCCCTGTTGTTCGTTAATCGAAATCACCGACCCCAAAACAAGGAGTAATAACAGAACGGGTCAATCGCCACAAACCGCCAAAGTGTTGACGACCGACATAAGCGCACCAGTCCAATAACTAGAAATCGCCCGGACCCCAAAAAACGGTGAATAATAGTTCATGAAACGGGCCAGAATCGCCAAAATCAAGGCAGTGTTGATGACCGGCCATAAACGCACCAGTTGTTTGTTAAACGGAAATCACCCGACCCCCAAACGTGAGTAATAGTCCATGAACGGCCAACCGCCAAAACTGCCATGATACGACCGGCTGACGAACGCATTCGGATGGTTCGTTAATCGTGGAAATCACTCGACCCCAAACGCGAGTATAGTCTGCTGAACGGGCCAAAAATCGGCCAAACTGCCGCAGCGACGACCATAAGCGCACCTTGGGGTTCAATAACTATGTAAACGCTCGACCCGTAATGGTGATTAATAAACCAGAAACGCCGAACGCGTAACTACAAGGTTGATGACCAACACGTAAGCGCCTGGGTTCAATAATCCATGAAATTGCTCTAGGTCCCCAAAACGTGAGTAATAGTCCACCAAACGGGCCAATTGGCAAAACCATGAAAGTTGACGATCGACACGTGAACGCACCGGGTTCGCATCGTGCAAACACCGGACCCCAAAATAGTGAGTAATAACCATGAACGGGCCGAATCGCCTAAGCCAACGGTTGATGATCGACACGAAGCGCACTCGCTGCTCAATAACCAGGAAATCACCGACCCCCAAAACGGTGAGTAATAGTTCAAGAACGGGCCAGAATCGCCAAATCACATCAACGATAATCTGACACGATATGCACCCTGCTGTTCGTTAATCGGAACTTACCCCAACCCAAAATGCTGAGTAATGGTCCATCAAACGGCTAATCGCCAAAACTTAGAAGCGATGACCGAGATATATGCACCTTTGGGGTTCAATAACCATGCAATCGCCCGAGACCCCAAACGGTGAGTAGTCCATCAAACGGGCGACCAGAAAATCGCCAAAGCCGACGACCGACATGTAAACGCATCCTGTGGTTCGTTAATCGGAAATCACCGACCTCAAACAAAGAGTAATAGTCCATGAATGGCTGAACGGGCAAAATTGCTCTGTGTTGATGACCATAAGCGCAATTTGGGGTTCAATAATTGTAAATCACTTCGACCTCAAACGGTGAGTAATAATTCAAGAACGGGCCGTAATCGCCAAAACAGCAATTGTTGATGACCGACACGAACGCACCTAGTTCATAATCATGGAAATCACTCCGACCCCAAAACAAAGAGTGATAGTGCATGAAACGGGCTTGATAGGCCAAACCGCAAAGTTGATGACCGATATGTAAGACCGCTGGGTTCAATAATGGAAATTGCCGACCTCAAAATGGTAGTAATAACCAAGAACGCTTAATCAGCCAAAATCCGAAAGCGATGACCGCATACATAAGACACATGTTAGTTAATCGTGAAATCATCGACCCCAAAACAGCGGTTATAGTCTGCGAACGGCTGTAATCGCCAAACATCCGTTGACGCATCAACATAAGCGCACCGCATAAACCAATAACCATGGAAACGTCGACCTCAAATGGTGAATAATAATCCAAGAATCGGGCCAGAATAAGCCAAAACTACGATCGCGACGATCGACACGAACGCACCCTAGGTTCGCTGATCGAAATCACTCCGACCCAAAAGTGAGCAATAGTCAATGAACGCCGGATCGCCAAACGCTGTTGACGACCGAGATGGTAAGCGCACCTTGGTCCAATAACTGCGAAATCATTCCCGGACCCCAAAACGGTGAATATCCATGAACGGCCGCATCAGCCAAACTGCCATGTTGAGACCGGCTAAACATATGCGCCAGGGTTCGGTAATCGTGGAAATCACCCGACCCCAAAAATGTTAGTTAGTCCATGAACGGCCACCCGGGCCAAAACTTCCTGCCAGATAACCGACAATCGCCAAAATCGCGAAAGTGTTGATGATCGACACGAACGCACTCGGTTCGGTAATCGTAAATCACCCGGACCCCAAAACGCGAGTAATAGTCTCATGAACGGGCCGCATCGCCAAAACTGCTGCATGTTGACGATCGGCATGGGGCCACCATGGGGTCCAATAACCATGGAAATCTCTTCAGACCCCAAATGCGGTAATAGTTCATGAAATGCTTTAATCGCCAAAACTGGAGTGTTGATGACAGATAACGAACGCACTCCAAGAGTTCAAGTAATCGGAAACTACCCCGAATCCCCAAAGAGGTGAGTAATAGTTCATGAACGGCCAAATCGCCAAACCGCCAAAGGTTGATGACGATTACAAGCTATTCAAATTAATAACTATGGAAACGCCCAGACCCCAAAACGGTGAATAATAGTCTGAAACGGGGCCGTAATCGCCAAAACCGCGAAAAGTTGATGATCGACACGCAACGCATCTAGGTTTGTTAATCGTGAAATCACCCGACCCCTAAAAATGTGAGTAGTAGCAGTTACATGCCTGGGCTGAATCGAAAACTGCCAAGGTTGACACCGATAAGCGCACCTGGGGGTTCAATAACTATGTAATGCTTCGCGACCTCAAAAATGGTGATTAATAATCCAAGAACGGCCGAATAAGCCAAATCTTCGAAAGTTGAAGATCGACATCAAACGCACCCTAGGTTCGTTAATCGAAACTCCCGACCCAAACAAGGTGAGTAACAGTCCGCGAACGGCCGACAGCCAAATCGCCAGAAGGATTAATCCAGACGGAATCGCCTTGGGGATCACACCATGGAAATGCCGACCCCAAAACGGTGAGTAATAGTTCATCAACGGGCTTAATCGGCAAAACAATGAAAAGTTGATGATCGACATGCAACGCACTTCGTGTTCGTTAATCGGGAAATCACCCGACCCCAAACAGTGAGTAATAACCATGAAACGGGCCGGTCTGCCTAAATCACAAGAGGTTGACGATCCGCACGTAGCGCACCTTGGCGCTCAATAACTACCAGAAATCAGCCCGACTCAAAGCGGTGAGTAATAGTTCATGAAATGGCCAGAATCGCCAAACCGCGACTATTGATGACCGGTCAACGTATACGCACTCCTGCTGTTCGCGATCAGGGAAATACAATCGGACCCCAAAACAGTTGAGTAATAGTCCATGAACGGCCGATCGCCAAAATCGCCAGCAAGGATTTAATCGGCATGCGCACTCGGGGTTCAATAATCAGGAAATCGCCGGGTTTAAAACGGTGAGTAATAATCCAAGAACGCGCCACCGCCAAATCATGAAAGTGCTGACGACGACACTGAACACAACCTGTGGTTCAATCGGAAATCACCCGACCCCAAAACAGTTAAAGTCTATTGAACGGGCAAAATCGCCAAACTTCCAAAGTGTTGATAACCGCAAACGCCAAAACCGGGAGTGTTGATGTACCTACACGACGCACTCGTGGTTCGCTTAATCGGAATCACCGGAAGGGACTGCAAAGTGAGTAATAGTCAATGAACGGGCAAGAATCGCCAAACTGCTGATGACGATCGCACGTAAATTAATTTTGTTCGCGAATCGAAATCACCGACCAAAGAAGGAGTAAACCATGTAACGGCCGAATCGCAAAAACCGCGAAAAGCCGATGATCGACATGTAAACGCATCTGCAGTTCGTTAATCGTGGAAATCACTTCGACCTTAAAACAAAGAGTATTAGTCCATGAACGGCCTTAATCGGCAAAATTGCTCGTGTTGATGACCGATACGTAAGCGCACCTTGGGTTCAATAACTATGGAAATCACTGAGACCTCAAACGGTGAGTACAATTCAAGAACGGCCGAATCGCCGTAATGTACAATTGTTGATGATCTGACACGTGTAAACTACCCTATGGTTCGCGAACAGAAATCACCCGACCTAAAACAAAGAGGATAGTGCATGAAATGGGCCGGATAGCTAAAAATCGCGTGTTGATGCATCGATATGTAGCGCACCGCGTCAATAACTATGGAAATTGCTCGGACCCAAAATGGTGAGTAATAACCAAGAAACGGCTGACCAAATGCCAAACCGCGAAAATGATGACCGGCACATAAGACACACCGGTTAGCATCGGAAACTACCCGACCCCAAAATGCTTAGTTATAGTCTGCGAACGCCGTAATCGGCCAAACATTCAAAGGTTGACGCATCAACATAGAAGCACTATGGGCCCCACAACTGGAAATCGCCGACTCAAATGGTGAATACAATCCAAGAATCGGGCCGCATTGCCAAAATACGATCGTTGACGACCGACTACGAACGCACTTTAAGGTTCATACCGACGCGGGAAATCATTCAAGACCCAAAATAGTGAGTACAGTCATGAACGGGCCAATCGCCGAACCGCGGTTGATGACCGAGACGTGGCGCACTTTGGGGTTCAATAACTATGAATCGCCCGGGACCCCAAACGTATAACGGTCCATCCAACGGCCGTAATCGCCAAACCGCCGTTGACGATCGACATAAAAGCGCACTCAACCAATAACGCCAGAAATCGCCCGACCCCAAACGGTGAATATAGTCCATGAACGGGCCAATCAGCCAAAACCGCCAAGCAGCGACGACCGACACGTAAACACGCCAGGTTCACACCGGAAACTACCCGACCCCCAAAATGTTAGCTAGTCCATGAAACGTGAAAATCACAAAATCTCCAAAGGTTGATAAACCAACAATTGCCCAAAATCGCGAAAAGTTGATGACCCACAGTAAACGCATTCTGTGTTCAATCGTGAAATCACCCGACCCCAAAACAAGGAGTAATAGTCCATGAAACGGCCGATCGCCAAAATCGCCAAAGTGTTGACGATCGGCATGAAGCGCACTGGGGTCCAATAACTATGGAAATTTCTAGACCCAAAATGGTGAATAATAGTTCATGAAACAAGCGTAATCGCCAAAACTGTGAGTGTTGATGACAGACACGAACGCATCAAAGAGTTCGTTAATCGTGGAATCACCAACCCAAAAGAGTGAGTAATAGTCCATGAACGGGCCAAAATCGCCAAACCGCCAAAGGTTGATGACCGACATGTAAGCGCACTTGGGGTCTAATAACTATGGAAATCACCCAGACCCCAAACGTGAATAATAGTCATGAACGGGCCGACCGCCAAAACTCGCGAAAGTGTTGATGATCACACGTAAAACGCACTATAGGGTTTGTTAATCGTGGAAATCACCCGACCCCAAAATGAGTAATAGTACATGAAATGGGCCGAATCGCAAAACTGCCGCATGATGACCCATATGGGCGCACCTTAGGTTCAATAACTATGTATCGCCACACCAAAATGGTGATTAATAACCAAGAAACGGGCCTGAATAAGCCAAACTTCGAAAGGCAAGATCGACACGAACGCACTTAGGTTCGTTAATCGGAAATCACCGGACCCAAAAGTAGTAATAGTCCATGAAACGGCTTAATCACCAAATCGCCAAGCAGCGATGACCGAGACGAGCTGCCGCCTTTGGGGATCAATAACTATGGAAATCGCTTAGACCCCAAAACGGTGAGTATAGTTCATCAACGCGCCGAATCGGCAAAAACAGCAGTGTTGATGACCATGTAAACGCACCCAGTTCGCATCGTGGAAATCACCGACCCCAAAACAAAGGAGTAATAATCCATGAACGGGCCGTAGTCCGCTTAAACTGCCGCGTTGATGACCGACACGAAGCGCACTTGGCTGCTCAATAACCATAGAAATGCCCGACCGCAGCGGTGAGTAATAGTCCATGAAACGCCAGAATCGCCAAACCGCGACTATTGACGACCGACACGTATACGCATTCCTGCGCCTTTAATTGTGGAAATAACTCCGACCAAAACTGTTGAGTAATAGTCCATGAACGGGCCGAATCGCCAAAAACGCAGTGTTGATGATCACATGCAAGCGCACCGGGGTTCAATAACCGGAAATCGCTCGGCCTTAAAACGGGGGAGTTAATCAAGAAACGCGCCGTAATCAGCGCCAAACCGCGAAAAGGACGACCGAAGACGAAACACAAACTCAAAGTTCGTTAATCGCGGGAAATCACCCGACCCTGCAAACAGTTAGTTAGTCCATGAACGGGCCAAAATCGCCAAAACTTCCAAAGTTGATAACGGTTAACGCCAAAAAACTGGGGAGGTTGACGCATCACACGCAGACGCATTCGTGTTCGTTAATCGGAAATCACTGCGACCGCAAACAAAGAGTAATAGTCAATGAACGGGCAAGAATCGCCAAAATCGCCATGATGATGATCGGCACGAACGCACCAGGGTTCGTTAATCGGGAAATTACTCCGACCCTTAAACAGTGAGAAAAGTCCACGTAACGGCCGTAATCCGTAAAAACCGCGAAAGGCCGATGATCGACATAAACGCACTCGTGGTTCGTTAATCGTGGAAATCACTTCGACCAAAACAAAGAGTACAGTCCACGAACGGGCCGAATCGGCAAAATTGCTCAGTTGATGATCGGCGGTTGTAAGCGCATCTTTGGGGTTCAATAACTATGGAAATCACCGAGACCTCAAACGGTGAGTACAACTAGAAACGGGCCGAATCGCCGTAAAAGAATTGTTGACGCATCGACATGTAAACGCATCTTCAGGTTCATAATCATGGAAATCACCGACCCCAAAACAAAGAGTGATA
This sequence comes from Aegilops speltoides, assembly GCA_021437245.1. Classification (NCBI taxonomy): domain Eukaryota; kingdom Viridiplantae; phylum Streptophyta; class Magnoliopsida; order Poales; family Poaceae; genus Aegilops; species Aegilops speltoides. The sequence continues at coordinate 24,568 of JAHHZJ010000028.1, forward strand.
GTGCATGAACGGGCTGTGATAGGCCAAAATCGCTAGTGTTGATAATCGATATGTAGAAAGCATCGTCGTTCAATAACTATGGAAATTAAGCCGGACCTCAAAATGGTGAGTATAATCCAAGAAACGGGAATTTCACCAAACCATGAAAGTGTTGACGACCGACACATAAGACACAATTGTGGTTAGTTAATCGTGGAAATCACCCGGACCCCAAAACAAAGAATAGTCCATGAAACGGCCGATCGGCAAAACATCCAAGAAGTTGATGACGCATCAACATGTAAGCCAATTGCTGGGTCCAATAACTATGGAAATCGCTCAGACTCAAAATGGTGAATAATTATCCAAGAATCGCCGTATTGCCAAAATCACGATCGTTGACGATCGACACGAACGCACCCTAGGGTTCGCTGATCGGGAAATCACCAGACCCAAAATAGTGAGTACAATACGAACGGGCCGGATCGCCAAACCGCGTTGTTGATGACCGAGACGAAGCGCACCTTGGGGTTCAATAACTATGGAAATCGCCTCGGGACCCCAAACGTGAGTACTAGTCCATCCAACGGCCGTAATCGCCAAACCGCCAGCTGTTGACGACCGACATGTAAGCGCACTTGGGGTCCAATAACTATGGAATCGCCGACCCAAACGTGAATAATAGTCTGCGAACGCCAATCAGCCAAAATCGCCAGCGTTGACGACCGACATTAAACACAGCCCTGGGTTCGTTAATCGGAAATCACCGGACCCCAAAATGTTAGTTAGTCCATGAACGGCCAAAATCGGTCAAACTTCAGTTGATAACCAACAACAAAACCGGCGAATAGGATAATCACACAAGAACGCACTCGTGTTTCGGCGACCGGTGGAACCCGACCCCAAAAAAGTGAGTAATAGTCCATGAACGGGCCAGATCGCCAAACCCAAAGTGTTGATGATCGGCATGTTGCCACCCATGGGGTCCAATAACATGGAAATTCTCTAGGACCCCAAAATGGTGAATAATAGTTCATGAAATGCCGTAATCGCCAAATCGGAGTGTTGATGATGACACGAACGCACCTGTTGTTCGTTAATCGTGGAAATTACCCCGAACCCAAAAGAGTGAGTAAGGTCCATGAATCGGGCCAAAATCGCCAAAATCGCCAAAGTGTTGATGATCCGACATGGGCGCATCTCAGTCTAATAACCATGGAAATCGCTTCAGACCCCAAAACGGTGAATAATAGTCTGCGAACGGGCGAATCGCCAAAATCGCGAAAAGTTGACGACACTACGAACGCACCTAGGGTTTGTTAATCGGAAATTACCCGGACCCCAAAACAGTGAGTAATAGTCCATGAACGGGCCGAATCACCAAAACCGCCAAAGAGTTGATAATCGAGACGTAAGCGCCTGGGGTTCAATAACTATGGAAATCGCCCAGGACCCCAAACGGTGAGTAATAGTTCATCAACGGCCAGAATCGCAAAACAATGAAAGTTGATGATCGGCTACGCGCACTTCGTGGTTCGTAATCGAAATCACCCGGACCCCAAAACAGGAGTAATAATCCATGAAACGCCGTAGTCCGCTTAAATCGCCGTTTGATAACCGACACGGTTACACTCGCGCTAATAACTATGGAAATGCTCCGGACCGCAGCGGTAGTACAGTCCAGAAACGGCTAACCGCCAAAATCGCGCTATTGATGACCGACAGTGATACGCACCTGCTGTTCGCAGCACTGTGGAAATAACTCGGACCCCAAAACCGTGAGTAATAGTCATGAACGGGCCGTAATCGCCAAAAACTGCAGCGGTTACGACCGCATGCAAGCGCACTGGGGTTCAATAACTATGGAAATCGCCGCCTAAAACGGTGAGTAATAATCAAGAAACGCGCTTAATCAGCCAAAACCGCGAAGAAGATGACCGACACGTAAACACAACCTGTGGTTCGTTAATCGAAATCACCCGACCCCAAAAACGCTAGTTAACCATGAACGGGCCAAATCGCAAAATCAGCGGTTGATAACCGACACCGCCAAAAATCGGGAGGTGTGATAATCGGTCGAGACGCATTCTCGTACCCGCATCGGAAATCATCGCGACCGCAGTCAGTGAGTATAGTCAAGAACGCAAGAATCGCCAAAACTGCCAAAGTGATGACGACCGGCACGAACGCAAACCAGGTTCGCATCGTGAAATCACCGACCCAAAATGCTGAGTAAAACCATGTAACGGGCCGTAATCGCCAAATCAAAGTGTTGACGACCGACACGTAAATGCACCCTGTGTTCGCTAATCGGGAAATCACCGACCCCAAAACAGTGAGTAATAGTCCATGAACGGGCTGTAATCGCCACAATCGCCGCAGTTGATGAATCGACATAAGCGCAGGGGGTCCAATAACTATGGAAATCGCCCGACCCCAAAACGGTGAATAATAGTCCATGAACGGGCCGAATCGCCAAATTGCGGTGTTGACGACCGACATGTAAACGCACCTGTTGTTTGTTAAACGCGGAAATCACCCGACCCCAAACGGAGTAATAGTTCATGAAACGGGCCAAAATCGCCAAAATCGCCAAAGGATGATGACCGACACGTAAACGCACTGATGGTTTGTTAATCGTGGAAATCACCGACCCCAAACAAAGGAGTATAGTCCATTGAACGGGCCAAATCGCCAAAACTACCAGCTGTTGACGACCGCATACGTAAGCGCACTTGGGGTTAAATAACTATGTAAATCGCTCGACCCGTATCGGTGATTAATAAACCAGAACGGCCAGAACGGCAGAACTACCGCAGCGATGACCAACACGTAAGCGCCTGGGGTTCAATAATATGGAAATTGCTCGGTCCCCAAACGGTGAGTAATAGTCCACCAAACGGGCTGAATTGGCAAAACCGCGGTGTTGACGACCGCACGCGAACGCACTTCGGTCGCTAATCGCGAAATCACCCGACCCCAAGATAGTGAGTAATAATCCATGAAACGGCCAGAATCGCCTGCTGCCAAGGATGACCGCATAACGGCGCACCTAAGCGCAATCAACTATGGAAATCACCGACCCCAAACGGTGAGTAATAGTCCATGAACGGGCCAATCGCCAAAACTGCGATCGTTGATAACCTACACGATATGCAGCACCTGTGTTCGTTAATCGTGGAACCTACCGAACCAAAACAGTGAGTAATGGTCCATCAACGGGCCAGAATCCCAAAATCGCTAGTGTTGACGACCGAGACATAAGCGCACCTTTGGGTTCAATAACTATGTAAATTGCCCAGACCCAAAACGGTGAGTATAGTCCATCAAACGGCCGAATCGCAAAACCGCCGCGTCGATGATCGACATGTAAACGCACTGTGGTTCGTTAATCGTGGAAATCACCGACCCAAAACAAAGAGTAATAGTCCATGAACGGGCTGAATCGAAAATTGCTCGTGTTGACGATCACATGTAAGCGCACCTGGGGCTCAATAATATGGAAATCACTTCGGACCTCAAAACGGTGAGTAATAATCCAAGAACGGGCCAATCGCCAAACAGCAATTGTTGATGATCACGTAAACGCACTCCTAGGGTTTAATCATGGAAATCACCGGACCCCAAACAAAGAGTGATAGTGCATTAAACGGGCCAGATAGGCCAAAATCATAGTGTTGATGACCGAGCAGCACATCTGGGTTCAATAACTATGGAAATTGCTTCGGACCTCAAAATGGTGAGTAATAATCCAAGAACGCAATGACCCCAAAACGCTAGTGTTGATGATCACACATAAGACACACCAGTGGTTAGTTAATCGTGGAAATCACCCGGACCCCAAACAGCAGTTATAGTCCATGAACCGGCCGAATCGGCCAAAACATCCAAAGGTTGATAATCAACATGTTAACCATGGGGTCCAATAACATGGAAATCGCTTAGACCTCAAATGGTGAATAATAATCCAAGAATCGGGCCGAATAAGCCAAAACTACGACTGTTGATGAGATCGACACGAACGCACTTAGGTTCGGATCGTGGAAATCACCCGGACCCAAAATAGTGAGCAATAGTCAATGAACGGGTCGAATCGCCAAATGCCAGGTTGACGATGCATCAGACGAGCGCACCTTGGGGTTCATTATGGAAATCGCCTCGACCCCAAAGCGTGAGTACTAGTCCATCCAACGGCCGACCGCCAAACTGCCAAGTTGCGACATCGACATGAGTGCACCTTGGGGTCCAATAACTATGGAATCGCCCGACCCCCAAAACGGTGAATATAGTCCATGAACGGGCCGTAACCAAAAAATGCCGTTGTTGATGACCGACACGAAACACACCAGTGTTCGTTAATCGTGGAAATCATCCGGACCCCAAAATGTTAGTTAGTCCATGAACGGGCAAAACGGTCAAAACATCCAAGAAGTTGATAACCGGACAACGCCCAAAATGCGAAAGTTGATGACCGACACGTAACGCACCTCGTGGTTCGTTAATCGGGAAATCACCCGACCCAAACAAAGAGTACAGTCTGGCGAACGGACCGCCAAAACCGCCAAAGGTTGACGACCGCATGGCGCACCATGGGTCCAATAACTATGGAAATTTCAGGACCCCAAAATAGTGAATAATAGTCCATGAAACAGCCGTAATCGCCAAAACTGTGGAGTGTTGATGATGCATACGAACGCACTAAGTGTTCATAATCGGAAATCACCCGACCCCAAACAGTGAGTAATAGTCCATGAACGCCCAAATCGCCAAACCGCGATGACCGACAAGCGCACTTGGGGCTCAATAACTATGAAATCGCCTAGACCCCAAACGGTGAATAATAGTCCATGAACGGGCCAGAATCGCCAAACATCATGAGTGACACGATCGACGAACGCACCTTTAGTTCGTAATCGTGGAAATCACCCGGACCCCAAAACAGTGAGTAATAGTACATGAAATGGGCCGACCGCCAAACTGCCAGTTGACGACCGATATGTCGCCGCACCTTAGGTTCAATAACTATGTAAATCACTACACCTCAAAATGGTGATTAATAACCAAGAAACGGGCCGTTCGCCAAATCTTCAGTTGAAGATCACACGAACGCATCAGGTTCGTTAATCGTGGAAATCACCCGGACCCAAAATGTGAGTAATAGTCCATGAACGGGCCGAATCAGCCAAAACTGCCAGTTGACGACCGCAGACGAAGCGCCTTTGGGTTTCAACCAGGAAATCGCCAGGACCCCAAACGGTAGTAGTTCATCAACGGGCTTAATCGCAAAATGCGCAGTGTTGATGATCGATATGTAAACGCACCGTGTTAATCGTAAATCACCCGACCCCAAAACAGTGAGTAATAATTCATGAACGGGCTGAAGTCTGCTTAACCGCCAAGGTTGATAACCGACACGAAGCGCACTTTGGCGTTAATAACTATGGAAATCGCCCGGACCGCAGCGGTGAGTAATAGTCCATGAACGGGCTAGAATCGCCAAACCGCGATTATTGATGACCGACGATACGCACTCCTGCTGTTCGCACCAGAAATAACCCGGACCCCAAACAAGGAGTAATAGTCCATAAACGCCAGAACCGCCAAAAATGCCGAAGCATTAATACCGATATGCAGCGCACTGGGTTCATACTATGGAATCGCCTCAAAACGGTGAGTAATAACCAAGAACGCCGCCGAATCAGCCAAAATCGCGAAAAGCGACGATCACACGTACAACCTGTGGTTCGTTAATCGTGGAAATCACCCGACCCCAAAAGCGAAGTTAGTCCATGAACGGCCAAATCGCCAAACTTCCGTTGATAACCCCATAATCGCCAAAAACCGGGAGTGTTGATGATCGACACGAGACGCACCGTGGTTCGAATCGGAAATCACCGCGACCGCAAAAGTGAGTAATAGTCAATGAACGGGCAAGAATCGCCAAAACCGCCAGCGTTGATGACCGACATGTAAGCGCACGGGGTCCAATAACTATGGAAATCGCCCGGACCGCAAAATGGTGAATAATAGTCCATGAACGGGCCGTAATCGCCAAAACGCGGTGTTGATGACCGACACGTAATGCACCCCGCTGTTCGTTAATCGGAAATCACCCAGACCCCAAACAAGAGTAATAGTCGAATGCTAGAATCGCCATAACGCCAAAGTGTTGACGATCGAATGTAAGCGCAGCCTGGGGTCCAATAACTATGGAATCGCCCGGACCCAAAACGGTGAATAATAGTCCATGAACGGGCCAGAATCGCCAAATCATGGTGTTGACGATCGACACGAACGCACCGGTTTGTTAAACGTGGAAATCACCCGACCCCAAACAGTGAGTAATAGTCAATGAACGGGCCAAAATCGCCAAAATCGCCAAAGGATGACGACCGACACGCAACACACCCGATGGTTCGTTAATCGGAAATCACCCGGACCCAAAACAGTAAGTATGTCCATTGAACGGGCCAAAACGCCAAACTGCGCAGTTGATGACCGACACGTAAGCGCACCTTGGGGTTCAATAACTATGTAAATCGCCGACCGCAGTAATGGTGATTAATAATCCAAGAACCGCCGAACCGGCGAATCGCCGCGTTGACGATCAACACGGCGCCTTTGGGGTTCAATAACTATGGAAATTGCTTCTAGGCCCAAAACGGTGAGTAATAGTCCACCAAACGGGCCAGAATTGGCAAACCGCGAAAAGTTGATGACCGCACGCGAACGCACCGGTTCGTTAATCGTGGAAATCACCCGGACCCCAAAATAGTGAGTAATAACCATGAACGGGCTAATCGCTTGCCGCCAGCAGTTGATGACCGACACGAAGCGCATTCATGTTTATAACTATGAAATCACCAGGACCCCAAACGGTGAGTAATAGTCCAGAAACGGGCCAGAATCGCCAAAACTCGCGATCGTTGATAATCGACACGAGCATGCACCCTGCTGTTTCAATCGGAACTCACTCCGAACCCAAAAAAGTGAGTAATGGTCCATCAACGCCGTAATCGCCAAAATCAAGTGTTGATGACCGAGACATAAGCACTTTAGGTTCAATAACTATGCAATCGCCCGACCCCAAAACGGTGAGTACAATAACCATCAAACGGGCCGTAATCGCAAAAACCGCGAAAAGCGAGACGACATGTAAACGCACCCTGTGGTTCATAATCGGGAAATCACCGGACCTCAAAAAGAGAGTTAGTCCATGAACGGGCTGAATCAAGAAATTGCCTGTTGACGATCACATGGGCACCCTGGGGTTCAATAACTATGGAAACACCAGACCTCAAATGGTGAGTAATAATCCAAGAACGGGCCAATCGCCAAAACAGCAATTGTTGATGACCGATAGGTAAACGACTTAGGTTCGTTAATCATGGAAATCACCGGGACCCCAAACAAAGAGTGATAGTCCATGAACGGGCTGAATAGGCCAAACAGCCAGTTTTGACACTGGATATTTAAGCGCACTGGGCAATAACTATGGAAATTGCTTCGACCTCAAACGGTGAGTAATAATCCAAGAACGGGCCAATCAGCCAAAACAGCGAGTGTTGACGACCAACATAAGATGTAGGAGATATGCCCCAGGTACAATAAATGCTATTATTTATCTCCAGTTCATAGTTATTTTTATGTTCCATGCTATAACCGCAATGATTCTCTCAACCAACATCCACGCAGGCTCGGAGGAAGACTCATATAATGCGGTGGAATAAACGGTAAGAAGTATTCAGTCTAGCTTCTAAGACTAGCTCATGCAAGCGTATGATGGTTCGTTTTCTCGATTGGCAGTATGTCATGCAAGAACTTTGAGGGCACAATGTTAAGACAACATTTGTGTTGAATCAATTCGTTTGATGTTATGCAATGAGATCATTTGCCACAAGTTAATGGTAAATACATGTAGATAGTTAACGCTTGCATGATTCTCAGACCATGAGAGTATCGAAGCTTTTCATGCTTGTTTCATGAACTTTGGGGTTTGTTAAACGCCATCCGTAAATGGGTGGCTATTAGCGGCCACGGTTCATGGAAAAGTATGTCGGTAACTTGATAGCTCAAGATTGGGATTTGCTCCTCCAACTATGGAGAGATATTCTCGGCCTCTCGTGTTACGGTATCCATCATCGCCTCGCTGTAATACGGTGATTTGATCACGATGCCGAACACGGAAACGAGAAAAGAGAACAAACCAGAACGAGGTAACCAACAGTGGACAAATTGTTGATCCACGGGACGCAAGCAACCTCACCCGGTCTTTTGTAACATATCGCTAAGCAACAGGAATACACGGCAATCGAGGTTCACCAATATTCTATCGCAGTGGTATAGGGGTCATGGTGTCCACGGTTCGATGTCGATCATTGATCGGAAGGGGTTCCGGTCATGTCTATACTTCAATGAACCTATAGGGTCACACACTTAAGGGTCATCTATCCGCGAATACTAGACAGGAGTCTGAGAGAAAATCATCGTAAAAGTTTTACACCGGAAAGTTTCGACAGCGGAATTTACTGAGAGAGGTCATCTGATGAGTTTCGGCGATACCAAAAGTTATTTCGGGATATACCATTAAGTCAATTTGGTTTCGCAAATGTCCTAATTATTAGGTGCCGAATTATTCTCGAAGCTTTTGAATTTTCGAGATAAACCGAAATGTTCCGGAGCTGCCGGAACTGCCTGCATTTTCGCAGATGAAAATCACTAAACCGAATTGTTCCAAACCATTGAAAATGATTATGGGGTATTGGAAATATTCTAAGCCCACCCAAATATTTTCAGTTCGAACGGACGCTGGAAAATGCGTGAATAGTGAAAGTGCTTTTGGGATATTTTATGGAAAGCCACCTTGGGCTTTACCCAAAGATCTAGGATGATATGGATGATTGGAGGCTCCGGGGCCCCCTGTGTGGCTGGCCGACACTTGGGGCTCCACCTGGAGCCCCTCTTGTTCCTTGGTTTTCACCTATGCCCTTGAGGAAGGACTTCATTCATGTGCATTTTGGGTTTTTGTGTTAAACTACCTACCCTTGGTATTTTATAAATAGGTGGAGGCAGCCTCCACACTCACTCTTCACATACAAGTGCCATGCATGATCTGCCTTTCTTCCTCCCAATGTAAATAGTTTCAGAGAGCCGAAGGCTGTCTGGTTCAGCAGAACTAGTTTCGATCGTATGGCCTGTCGGATAGATGACACCGTGACGCAGCAACTCAGGAGAGATCGGAGCTGGGTCTTAGTTCGTGAGTGCCTCCCTGGGGCTGTCCCGTGACCGTCTGAAGTTTTGAAGGTCCTCCGAGCTGTGACGAGTGACCGCTCGAAGCCAAGGTCCTCCCGAGGCTGTCCGCCACACTGGCCCCGAGGGCTGTCGACCGCCTTCCGAGGGCTGTCCGAGGAGCGTATGAGGGTATACATCCTCATGTTGATGTTGTAAACTGGGGTTGAATAACTATGGAAATCGCCGACCTCAAAAGGTGAGTAATAATCCAAGAACGGGCCGAATCGCCAAAACTGCAGTGTTGATGACCGACATGTAAACGCACCTTGGGGTTCGTTAATCGTGGAATCACTTCGGACCTCAAAACAGTGAGTAATAGTCCAAGAACGGGCCGAATCGCCAAAACTGCCAAGTGTTGATGACCGACATGTAAGCGCACCTTGGGGTTCAATAACTATGGAAATCGCCGGGACCCCAAATGGTGAGTAATAGTCCAAGAACGGGCAGAATCGCCAAAACTGCAAGTGTTGATGACCGACATGTAAGCGCACCTTGGGGTTCAATAACTATGGAAATCGCCGGACCCAAAACGGTGAGTAATAGTCCAAGAACGAGCCGAATCGGCCAAAATTGCCAGTGTTGATGACCGAAATGTAAGCGCACCCTAGGTTCCTTAATCGTGGAAACCACTCCGGGACCCCAAAACAGTGAGTAATAGTCCTTGAAATGGGCCAGAATTGGCCAAAACTGCCATTGTTGATCACCAACATGTAAGCGCACCATGGGGTTCAATAACTATGGAAATCGCTTCGGGACCTCCAAACGGTGAGTAATAGTCCAAGAAACGAGCCAGAATTGGCCAAAACTGCCAGTGTTGATGACCGGCATCTAAGCGCACCCCAGGGTTCGTTAATCGTGGAAATCACTCCGGGACCCCAAAACAGTGAGTAATAGTCCATGAAACGGGCCAGAATCGGCCAAAACTGCCAGTGTTGATGACCGCATGTAAGCACACCCTGTGGTTCGTTAATCGTGGAAATCACCAGGAGCCCAAAACAGTGAGTAATAGTCCAAGAACGGGCCAGAACCGCCAAAACTGCCAAAGTGTTGATGACCGCATGTAAGCGCACCTTGGGTTTCAACTATGGAAATCGCCGACCTCCAAACGGTGAGTAATAGTCCAAGAAACGGGCCAGAACCGCCAAAATTGCCAATGTTGACGACCGCATGTAAGCGCACCCTAGGGTTCGTTAATCGTGGAAATCACCCGGAGCCCAAAACAGTGAGTAATAGTCCAAGAAACGGGCCAGAATCGGCCAAAACTGCAAGTGTTGATGACCGACATGTAAGCGCACCTTGGGGTTCAATAACAATGGAAATCGCTCTGGGACCCAAAACGGTGAGTAATAGTCCAAGAAACGAGCCAGAATCGGCCAAAACTGCCAGTGTTGATGACCAAAACGTAAACGTACCCCAGGGTTCCTTAATCGTGGAAAGCACTCCGAGACCCCAAAACAGTGAGTAATAGTCCATGAAATGGGCCAGAATCGGCCAAAACTGCCATTGTTGATCACCAACATGTAAGCGCACCATGGGTTTCAATAACTATGGAAATCGCTTCGGAACCTCCAAATGTGAGTAATAGTCCAAGAAACGAGCCAGAATCGGCCAAAACTGCCAGCGTTGATGACCGGCATGTAAGCGCACCCCAAGGTTCGTTAATCGTGGAAATCACTCCGGGACCCCAAAACAGTGAGTAATAGTCCATGAACGGGCAGAATCGCCAAAACTGCCAAGTGTTGATGACCGGCATGTAAGCACAACCCAGGGTTCGTTCGTGGAAGTCACCGGGAGCCCTAAACAGTGAGTAATAGTCCAAGAAAGGGGCCAGAATCGGCCAAAACTGCTAGTGTTGATGACCGACATGTAAGCGCACCTTGGGGTTGAATAACTATGGAAATCGCCGACCTCAAAAGGTGAGTAATAATCCAAGAACGGGCCAGAATCGCCAAAACTGCGAAAGTGTTGATGATCGACAAGTAAACGCACCCTGTGGTTCGTTAATCGTGGAAATCACCGGAGCCAAAAACAAGTGAGTAATAGTCCAAGAACGGGCCAGAATCGCCAAAACTGCCAAGTGTTGATGACCGACATGTAAGCGCACCTTGGGGTTCAATAACTATGGAAATCGCCGACCTCCAAACGGTGAGTAATAGTCCAAGAACGGACAGAATCGCCAAAACTGCCAAAGTGTTGATGACCGACATGTAAGCGCACCTTGGGGTTCAATAACTATGGAAATCGCCGACCTCAAACGGTGAGTAATAGTCCAAGAAACGGGACCGAATCCGCCAAAATTGCAGTGTTGATGACCGCATGTAAGCGCACTTAGGGTTCGTTAATCGTGGAAATCACCCGGAGCCCAAAACAGTGAGTAATAGTCCAAGAACGGGCCGAATCGCCAAAACCGCAAGTGTTGATGACCGACATGTAAGCGCACCTTGGGGTTCAATAACAATGGAAATCGCCAGGGACCCAAAACGGTGAGTAATAGTCCAAGAACGAGCAGAATCGCCAAAACTGCCAAGTGTTGATGACCAAACGTAAACGCATTCTGTGGTTCCTTAATCGTGGAAATCACTCGAGACCCCAAAACAGTGAGTAATAGTCCATGAAATGGGCCGAATCGCCAAACTGCCATTGTTGATCACCAACATGTAAGCGCACCATGGGTTTCAATAACTACGGAAATCGCTTCAGGACCTCCAAACGGTGAGTAATAGTCCAAGAAACGAGCCAGAATCAGCCAAAACTGCCAGTGTTGATGATCGGCATGTAAGCGCACCCCAGGGTTCGTAAATCGTGGAAATCACTCCGGGACCCCAAAATAGTGAGTAATAGTCCATGAAACGGGCCAGAATCGGCCAAAACTGCCAGTGTTGATGACCGGCATGTAAACACACCCCAGGGTTCGTTAATCGTGGAAATCACTCCGGGAGCCCAAAACAGTGAGTAATAGTCCAAGAAACGGGCCAGAATCGGCCAAAACTGCCAGTGTTGATGACCGGCATGTAAGCGCACCTTGGGTTTCAATAACTATGGAAATCGCTTCGGGACCTCCAAACGGTGAGTAATAGTCCAAGAAACGGGCCAGAATCGGCCAAAATTGCCAGTGTTGACGACCGGCATGTAAGCGCACCCTAGGGTTCGTTAATCGTGGAAATCACCCGGAGCCCAAAACAGTGAGTAATAGTCCAAGAACGGGCCGAATCGCCAAAGCGCAAGTGTTGATGACCGACATGTAAGCGCACCTTGGGGTTCAATTACAATGGAAATCGCCCGGACCCAAAACGGTGAGTAATAGTCCAAGAAACGAGCCGAATCAGCCAAAACTGCCGGTGTTGATGACCAAACGTAACGCGCATTCTGTGGTTCCTTAATCGTGGAAACCACTCTGAGACCCCAAAACAGTGAGTAATAGTCCATGAAATGGGCCAGAATCGGCCAAAACTGCCATTGTTGATCACCAACATGTAAGCACACCATGGGTTTCAATAACTATGGAAATCGCTTCGGGACCTCCAAACGGTGAGTAATAGTCCAAGAAATGAGCCAGAATCGGCCAAAACTGCGGTGTTGATGACCGCATGTAAGCGCACCCTGTGGTTCGTTAATCGTGGAAATCACCGGGACCCCAAAACAAAGTGAGTAATAGTCCATGAACGGGCTAGAATCGCCAAAACTGCCAAGTGTTGATGACCGCATGTAAGCACAACCCAGGGTTCGTTCGTGGAAGTCACTCCGGGAGCCCTAAACAGTGAGTAATAGTCCAAGAAAGGGGCCAGAATCGGCCAAAACTGCTAGTGTTGATGACCGACATGTAAGCGCACCTTGGGGTTGAACAACTATGGAAATCGCTTCGGGACCTCAAAAAGGTGAGTAATAATCCAAGAAACGGGCCAGAATCGGCCAAAACTGCGAGTGTTGATGACCGACAAGTAAACGCACCCCAGGGTTCGTTAATCGTGGAAATCACTTCGGGAGCCAAAAACAGTGAGTAATAGTCCAAGAAACGGGCCAGAATCGGCCAAAACTGCCAGTGTTGATGACCGACATGTAAGCGCACCTTGGGGTTCAATAACTATGGAAATCGCTTCGGGACCTCCAAATGGTGAGTAATAGTCCAAGAAACGGGACAGAATCGGCCAAAACTGCCAGTGTTGATGACCGACATGTAAGCGCACCTTGGGGTTCAATAACTATGGAAATCGCTTCGGGACCTCAAAACGGTGAGTAATAGTCCAAGAAACGGGACCGAATCGGCCAAAATTGCCAGTGTTGATGACCGGCATGTAAGCGCACCCTAGGGTTCGTTAATCGTGGAAATCACTCCGGGAGCCCAAAACAGTGAGTAATAGTCCAAGAAACGGGCCAGAATCGGCAAAAACTGCAAGTGTTGATGACCGACATGTAAGCGCACCTTGGGGTTCAATAACAATGGAAATCGCTCCGGGACCCAAAACGGTGAGTAATAGTCCAAGAAACGAGCCAGAATCGGCCAAAACTGCCAGTGTTGATGACCGAAACGTAAACGCACCCCAGGGTTCCTTAATCATGGAAACCACTCCGGGACCCCAAAACAGTGAGTAATAGTCCTTGAAATGGGCCAGAATCGGCCAAAACTGCCATTGTTGATCACCAACATGTGAGCGCACCATGGGGTTCAATAACTATGGAAATCGCTTCGGGACCTCCAAACGGTGAGTAATAGTCCAAGAAACGAGCCAGAATTGGCCAAAACTGCCAGTGTTGATGACCGGCATGTAAGCGCACCTGTGGTTCGTTAATCGTGGAAATCACCCGGACCCCAAAATAGTGAGTAATAGTCCATGAAACGGGCCAGAATCGCCAAAACTGCGGTGTTGATGACCGCATGTAAACACACCCTGTGGTTCGTTAATCGTGGAAATCACCCGGAGCCCAAAACAGTGAGTAATAGTCCAAGAAACGGGCCAGAATCGGCCAAAACTGCCAGTGTTGATGACCGCATGTAAGCGCACTTTGGTTTCAATAACTATGGAAATCGCCGACCTCCAAACGGTGAGTAATAGTCCAAGAAACGGGCCAGAATCGCCAAAATTGCCAGTGTTGACGACCGGCATGTAAGCGCACCCTAGGGTTCGTTAATCGTGGAAATCACTCCGGGAGCCCAAAACAGTGAGTAATAGTCCAAGAAACGGGCCAGAATCGGCCAAAACTGCAAGTGTTGATGACCGACATGTAAGCGCACCTTGGGGTTCAATTACAATGGAAATCGCCTGGACCCAAAACGGTGAGTAATAGTCCAAGAAACGAGCCAGAATCAGCCAAAACTGCCAGTGTTGATGACCAAAACGTAAACGTACCCCAGGGTTCCTTAATCGTGGAAACCACTCTGAGACCCCAAAACAGTGAGTAATAGTCCATGAAATGGGCCAGAATCGGCCAAAACTGCCATTGTTGATCACTAACATGTAAGCGCACCATGGGTTTCAATAACTATGGAAATCGCTTCCGGACCTCCAAAGGGTAAGTAATAGTCCAAGAAACGAGCCAGAATCGGCCAAAACTGCCAGTGTTGATGACCGGCATGTAAGCGCACCCCAGGGTTCGTTAATCGTGGAAATCACTCTGGGACCCCAAAACAGTGAGTAATAGTCCATGAAACGGGCTAGAATCGGCCAAAACTGCCAGTGTTGATGACCGGCATGTAAGCACAACCCAGGGTTCGTTCGTGGAAGTCACTCCGGGAGCTCTAAACAGTGAGTAATAGTCCAAGAAAGGGGCCAGAATCGGCCAAAACTGCTAGTGTTGATGATCGACATATAAGCGCACCTTGGGGTTGAACAACTATGGAAATCGCGGGACCTCAAAAGGTGAGTAATAATCCAAGAACGGGCCAGAATCGCCAAAATGCGAAAGTGTTGATGACCGACAAGTAAACGCACCTGTGGTTCATTAATCGTGGAAATCACCGGAGCCAAAAAAAGTGAGTAATAGTCCAAGAACGGGCGAGAATCGCCAAAACTGCAAATGTTGATGACCGACATGTAAGCGCACCTTGGGGTTCAATAACTATGGAAATCGCCGGGACCTCCAAATGGTGAGTAATAGTCCAAGAAGGGGAGAATCGCCAAACTGCCAAAGTGTTGATGACCGACATGTAAGCGCACCTTGGGGTTCAATAACTATGGAAATCGCTTCGGGACCTCAAAACGGTGCGTAATAGTCCAAGAAACGGGACCGAATCGGCCAAAATAGCCAGTGTTGATGACCGGCATGTAAGTGCACCCTAGGGTTCGTTAATCGTGGAAATCACTCCGGGAGCCCAAAACAGTGAGTAATAGTCCAAGAAACGGGCCAGAATCGGCAAAAACTGCAAGTGTTGATGACCGACATGTAAGCGCACCTTGGGGTTCAATAACAATGGAAATCGCTCTGGGACCCAAAACGGTGAGTAATAGTCCAAGAAACGAGCCAGAATCGGCCAAAACTGCCAGTGTTGATGACCAAAACGTAAACGTACCCCAGGGTTCCTTAATCGTGGAAAGCACTCCGAGACCCCAAAACAGTGAGTAATAGTCCATGAAATGGGCCAGAATCGGCCAGAACTGCCATTGTTGATCACCAACATGTAAGCGCACCATGGGTTTCAATAACTACGGAAATCGCTTCGGGACCTCCAAACGGTGAGTAATAGTCCAAGAAACGAGCCAGAATCAGCCAAAACTGCCAGTGTTGATGATCGGCATGTAAGCGCACCCCAGGGTTCGTAAATCGTGGAAATCACTCCGGGACCCCAAAATAGTGAGTAATAGTCCATGAAACGGGCCAGAATCGCCAAACTGCCAAGTGTTGATGACCGCATGTAAGCACACCCTGTGGTTCGTTAATCGTGGAAATCACCCGGAGCCCAAAACAGTGAGTAATAGTCCAAGAAACGGGCCAGAATCGGCCAAAACTGCCAATGTTGATGACCGGCATGTAAGCGCACCTTGGGTTTCAACAACTATGGAAATCGCTTCGGGACCTCCAAACGGTGAGTAATAGTCCAAGAAACGGGCCAGAATCGGCCAAAATTGCCAGTGTTGACGACCGGCATGTAAGCGCACCCTAGGGTTCGTTAATCGTGGAAATCACTCCGGGAGCCCAAAACAGTGAGTAATAGTCCAAGAAACGGGCCAGAATCGGCCAAAACTGCAAGTGTTGATGACCGACATGTAAGCGCACCTTGGGGTTCAATTACAATGGAAATCGCTCTGGGACCCAAAACGGTGAGTAATAGTCCAAGAAACGAGCCAGAATCAGCCAAAACTGCCAGTGTTGATGACCAAAACGTAAACGTACCCCAGGGTTCCTTAATCGTGGAAACCACTCTGAGACCCCAAAACAGTGAGTAATAGTCCATGAAATGGGCCAGAATCGGCCAAAACTGCCATTGTTGATCACCAACATGTAAGCGCACCATGGGTTTCAATAACTATGGAAATCGCTTCGGGACCTCCAAACGGTGAGTAATAGTCCAAGAAACGAGCCAGAATCGGCCAAAACTGCCAGTGTTGATGACCGGCATGTAAGCGCACCCCAGGGTTCGTTAATCGTGGAAATCACTCCGGGACCCCAAAACAGTGAGTAATAGTCCATGAAACGGGCCAGAATCGGCCAAAACTGCCAGTGTTGATGACCGGCATGTAAGCACAACCCAGGGTTCGTTCGTGGAAGTCACTCCGGGAGCCCTAAACAGTGAGTAATAGTCCAAGAAAGGGGCCAGAATCGGCCAAAACTGCTAGTGTTGATGACCGACATGTAAGCGCACCTTGGGGTTGAACAACTATGGAAATCGCTTCGGGACCTCAAAAAGGTGAGTAATAATCCAAGAAACGGGCCAGAATCGGCCAAAACTGCGAGTGTTGATGACCGACAAGTAAACGCACCCCAGGGTTCGTTAATCGTGGAAATCACTTCGGGAGCCAAAAACAGTGAGTAATAGTCCAAGAACGGGCAGAATCGCCAAACCGCCAAATGTTGATGACCGACATGTAAGCGCACCTTGGGGTTCAATAACTATGGAAATCGCTTCGGGACCTCCAAACGGTGAGTAATAGTCCAAGAAACGGGACAGAATCGGCCAAAACTGCCAGTGTTGATGACCGACATGTAAGCGCACCTTGGGGTTCAATAACTATGGAAATCGCTTCGGGACCTCAAAACGGTGCGTAATAGTCCAAGAAACGGGACCGAATCGGCCAAAATAGCCAGTGTTGATGACCGGCATGTAAGTGCACCCCAGGGTTCGTTAATCGTGGAAATCACTCCGGGAGCCCAAAACAGTGAGTAATAGTCCAAGAAACGGGCCAGAATCGGCAAAAACTGCAAGTGTTGATGACCGACATGTAAGCGCACCTTGGGGTTCAATAACAATGGAAATCGCTCCGGGACCCAAAACGGTGAGTAATAGTCCAAGAAACGAGCCAGAATCGGCCAAAACTGCCAGTGTTGATGACCAAACGTACGCGCACCCTGTGGTTCCTTAAGTCACCCGGACCCCAAAACAGTGAGTAATAGTCCATGAAATGGGCCAGAATCGGCCAAAACTGCCATTGTTGATCACCAACATGTAAGCGCACCATGGGGTTCAATAACTATGGAAATCGCTTCGGGACCTCCAAACGGTGAGTAATAGTCCAAGAAACGAGCCAGAATCGGCCAAAACTGCCAGTGTTGATGACCGGCATGTAAGCGCACCCTAGGGTTCGTTAATCGTGGAAATCACTCCGGGACCCCAAAACAGTGAGTAATAGTCCATGAAACGGGCCAGAATCGGCCAAAACTGCCAGTGTTGATGACCGGCATGTAAGCACACCCCAGGGTTCGTTAATCGTGGAAATCACTCCGGGAGCCCAAAACAGTGAGTAATAGTCCAAGAAACGGGCCAGAATCGGCCAAAACTGCCAGTGTTGATGACCGGCATGTAAGCGCACCTTGGGTTTCAATAACTATGGAAATCGCTTCGGGACCTCCAAACGGTGAGTAATAGTCCAAGAAACGGGCCAGAATCGGCCAAAATTGCCAGTGTTGACGACCGGCATGTAAGCGCACCCTAGGGTTCGTTAATCGTGGAAATCACTCCGGGAGCCCAAAACAGTGAGTAATAGTCCAAGAAACGGGCCAGAATCGGCCAAAACTGCAAGTGTTGATGACCGACATGTAAGCGCACCTTGGGGTTCAATTACAATGGAAATCGCTCTGGGACCCAAAACGGTGAGTAATAGTCCAAGAACGAGCCGAATCAGCAAAACTGCGCGGTGTTGATGACCAAAACGTAACGCATTCTGTGGTTCCTTAATCGTGGAAACCACTCCGAGACCCCAAAACAGTGAGTAATAGTCCATGAAATGGGCCAGAATCGGCCAAAACTGCCATTGTTGATCACCAACATGTAAGCGCACCATGGGTTTCAATAACTATGGAAATCGCTTCGGGACCTCCAAACGGTGAGTAATAGTCCAAGAAACGAGCCAGAATCGGCCAAAACTGCCAGTGTTGATGACCGGCATGTAAGCGCACCCCAGGGTTCGTTAATCGTGGAAATCACTCCGGGACCCCAAAACAGTGAGTAATAGTCCATGAAACGGGCCAGAATCGCCAAACTGCCAGTGTTGATGACCGCATGTAAGCACAACCTGTGGTTCGATCGTGGAAGTCACCCGGAGCCCTAAAAAAGTGAGTAATAGTCCAAGAAAGGGCCGAATCGCCAAAACTGCTAGTGTTGATGACCGACATGTAAGCGCACCTTGGGTTGAACAACTATGGAAATCGCTTCGGGACCTCAAAAAGGTGAGTAATAATCCAAGAAACGGGCCAGAATCGCCAAAATCTGAAAGTGTTGATGATCGACAAGTAAACGCACCCTAGGGTTCGCTAATCGTGGAAATCACTTCGGGAGCCAAAAACAGTGAGTAATAGTCCAAGAAACGGGCCAGAATCGGCCAAAACTGCCAGTGTTGATGACCGACATGTAAGCGCACCTTGGGGTTCAATAACTATGGAAATCGCCGACCTCCAAATGGTGAGTAATAGTCCAAGAACGGGACAGAATCGCCAAACCGCCAATAAGTGTTGATGACCGACATGTAAGCGCACCTTGGGGTTCAATAACTATGGAAATCGCTTCGGGACCTCAAAACGGTGAGTAATAGTCCAAGAAACGGACCGAATCGCCAAAATTGCCAATGTTGATGACCGCATGTAAGCGCACCCTAGGTTCGTTAATCATGGAAACCACCCGGACCCCAAAACAGTGAGTAATAGTCCTGAAATGGGCCGAATCGCCAAAACTGCCATTGTTGATCACCAACATGTGAGCGCACCATGGGGTTCAATAACTATGGAAATCGCTTCGGGACCTCCAAACGGTGAGTAATAGTCCAAGAAACGAGCCGAATCGGCCAAAACTGCGGTGTTGATGACCGCATCTAAGCGCACCCTGTGGTTCGTTAATCGTGGAAATCACCCGGACCCCAAAACAGTGAGTAATAGTCCATGAAACGGGCCAGACCGCCAAAACTGCCAATGTTGATGACCGCATGTAAGCACACCTGTGGTTCGTTAATCGTGGAAATCACCGGGAGCCCAAAACAGTGAGTAATAGTCCAAGAAACGGGCCAGAATCGGCCAAAACTGCCAGTGTTGATGACCGGCATGTAAGCGCACCTTGGGTTTCAATAACTATGGAAATCGCCGACCTCCAAACGGTGAGTAATAGTCCAAGAAACGGGCGAGAATCGCCAAAATTGCCAAGTGTTGACGACCGCATGTAAGCGCACCCTAGGGTTCGTTAATCGTGGAAATCACCCGGAGCCCAAAACAGTGAGTAATAGTCCAAGAAACGGGCCAGAATCGGCCAAAACTGCAAGTGTTGATGACCGACATGTAAGCGCACCTTGGGGTTCAATTACAATGGAAATCGCTCTGGGACCCAAAACGGTGAGTAATAGTCCAAGAAACGAGCGAATCGGCCAAACCGCCGGTGTTGATGACCAAAACGTAACGCATTCTGTGGTTCCTTAATCGTGGAAACCACTCTGAGACCCCAAAACAGTGAGTAATAGTCCATGAAATGGGCCAGAATCGGCCAAAACTGCCATTGTTGATCACTAACATGTAAGCGCACCATGGGTTTCAATAACTATGGAAATCGCTTCGGGACCTCCAAACGGTGAGTAATAGTCCAAGAAACGAGCCAGAATCGGCCAAAACTGCCAGTGTTGATGACCGGCATGTAAGCGCACCCCAGGGTTCGTTAATCGTGGAAATCACTCTGGGACCCCAAAACAGTGAGTAATAGTCCATGAAACGGGCCAGAATCGGCCAAAACTGCCAGTGTTGATGACCGGCATGTAAGCACAACCCAGGGTTCGTTCGTGGAAGTCACTCCGGGAGCTCTAAACAGTGAGTAATAGTCCAAGAAAGGGGCCAGAATCGGCCAAAACTGCTAGTGTTGATGATCGACATGTAAGCGCACCTTGGGGTTGAACAACTATGGAAATCGCTTCGGGACCTCAAAAAGGTGAGTAATAATCCAAGAAATGGGCCAGAATCGGCCAAAACTGCGAGTGTTGATGACCGACAAGTAAACGCACCCCAGGGTTCGTTAATCGTGGAAATCACTTCGGGAGCCAAAAACAGTGAGTAATAGTCCAAGAAACGGGCCAGAATCGGCCAAAACTGCCAGTGTTGATGACCGACATGTAAGCGCACCTTGGGGTTCAATAACTATGGAAATCGCTTCGGGACCTCCAAATGGTGAGTAATAGTCCAAGAACGCCAGGTTGTTGATGAGAATCGCCAAAAGCGCACCAAGTGTTGATGACCGACATGTGTTCAATAATATGGAAATCGCCGGGACCTCAAAGCGGTGAGTAATAGCAAGCGGACCGAATTGGGGTTGCAAGTTGTTGAACCTATGGAACACCTAGGGTTCGTTAATCATGGAAATCGGGACCCCAAAACGGTGAGTAATAGTCCTGAAAGAATCGCCAAAACTGCCATTGTTGATCACCAACATGAGCGCACCATGGGGTTCAAAACTATGGAAATCGCCGGGACCTCCAAACGGTGAGTAATAGTCCATGAAACGAGCATGCCAAACCGCAAAGTGTTGATGACCGCATCTAAGCGCACCCTGTGGTTCGTTAATCGTGGAAATCACCCGGACCCCAAAACAGTGAGTAATAGTTCATGAACGGGCCGAATCGCCAAAACTGCAGATGTTGATGACCGCATGTAAGCACACCCTGTGGTTCGTTAATCGTGGAAATCACTCCGGAGCCCAAACAGTGAGTAATAGTCCAAGAAGCGGGCCAGAATCGCCAAACCGCCAATGTTGATGACCGCATGTAAGCGCACCTGGGTTTCAATAACTATGGAAATCGCCGACCTCCAAACGGTGAGTAATAGTCCAAGAAACGGGCCGAATCGCCAAAATTGCCGCTGTTGACGACCGCATGTAAGCGCACCCTAGGGTTCGTTAATCGTGGAAATCACCCGGAGCCCAAAACGGTGAGTAATAGTCCAAGAACGGGCAGAATCGCCAAAACCGCAAGTGTTGATGACCGACATGTAAGCGCACCTTGGGGTTCAATTACAATGGAAATCGCCGGGACCCAAAACGGTGAGTAATAGTCCAAGAAACGAGCCGAATCGCCAAAACTGCCAGTTGTTGATGACCAAACGTAACGCGCACCCTGTGGTTCCTTAATCGTGGAAATCACTCCGGGACCCCAAAACAGTGAGTAATAGTCCATGAAATGGGCCAGAATCGGCCAAAACTGCCATTGTTGATCACCAACATGTAAGCGCACCATGGGGTTCAATAACTATGGAAATCGCTTCGGGACCTCAAACGGTGAGGGACCTCCAAACGGTGAGTAATAGTCCAAGAAACGAGCCGAGAATCGCCAAAATCGCCAAAGTGTTGATGACCGCATGTAAGCGCACCCTGTGGTTCGTTAATCGTGGAAATCACCGGGACCCCAAAACGGTGAGTAATAGTCCAAGAAACGGGCCGAATCGCCAAAACTGCCAGTGTTGATGACCGCATGTAAGCGCACCTGGGTTCAATAACTATGGAAATCACCCGGAGCCCAAAACAGTGAGTAATAGTCCAAGAAACGGGCCAGAATCGGCCAAAACTGCAAGTGTTGATGACCGACATGTAAGCGCACCATGGGTTTCAATAACTATGGAAATCGCTTCGGGACCTCAAAAGGTGAGTAATAGTCCAAGAACGGTGAGAATCGCCAAAACTGCCAAAAGTGTTGATGACCAACATGTAAGCGCACCCTGGGTTCGTTAACTATGGAAATCACCCAAACGGTGAGTAATAGTCCAAGAACGGCAGAATCCCAAAACTGCAGTGAGTAATAGTCCAACGGTGAGTAATAGGCGGACCGAATCGCCAAATTGCCATTGTTGATGACCAACATGTAAGCGCACCTTGGGTTTCAATAACTATGGAAATCGCCGGACCTCCAAACGGTGAGTAATAGTCCAAGAACGGGCGAATCGCCAAAACTGCAAAAGTGTTGATGACCGACATGTAAGCGCACCTTGGGGTTCAATAACTATGGAAATGTTGCAAGTGTTGATGACCGACATGTAAGCGCACCTTGGGGTTCAATAACAATGGAAATCGCCCGGACCCAAAACGGTGAGTAATAGTCCAAGAACGAGCCGAATCGCCAAAACTGCGGTGCGTAAACGCACCCTGGGTTCTTAATCATGGAAATCACTCCGGGACCCAAAACAGTGAGTAATAGTCCATGAAATGGGCCGAATCGCCAAATCGCCATTGTTGATCACCAACATGTAAGCGCACCATGGGTTTCAATAACCGGGACCTCAAAACGGTGAGTAATAGTCCAAGAAACGGGCCGAATCGCCAAAACTGCGGTGTTGATGATGACCGCATGTAAGCGCACCCTGTGGTTCGTTAATCGTGGAAATCACCGGGACCCAAAATAGTGAGTAATAGTCCATGAACGGGCCAGAATCGCCAAAACTGCCAAGTGTTGATGACCGCATGTAAGCGCACCTGGGGTTCAATAATCGTGGAAATCGCCGGGACCCCAAAACGGTGAGTAATAGTCCAAGAAACGGGCCAGAATCGCCAAAACTCGCCAGTGGACCGCATGTAAGCGCACTTAGGTTTCAATAACTATGGAAATCGCCGACCTCCAAACGGTGAGTAATAGTCCAAGAACGCGGGCGAGAATCGCCAAAATTGCCATGTTGACGACCGCATGTAAGCGCACCTTAGGTTCGTTAATCGTGGAAATCACCCGGAGCCCAAAACAGTGAGTAATAGTCCAAGAAACGGGCCAGAATCGGCCAAAACTGCAAGTGTTGATGACCGACATGTAAGCGCACCTTGGGGTTCAATTACAATGGAAATCGCTCTGGGACCCAAAACGGTGAGTAATAGTCCAAGAAACGAGCCAGAATCAGCCAAAACTGCCAGTGTTGATGACCAAAACGTAAACGGGTTCCTTAATCGTGGAAACCACTCTGAGACCCCAAAACAGTGAGTAATAGTCCATGAAATGGGCCAGAATCGGCCAAAACTGCCATTGTTGATCACTAACATGTAAGCGCACCATGGGTTTCAATAACTATGGAAATCGCTTCCGGACCTCCAAACGGTAAGTAATAGTCCAAGAAACGAGCCAGAATCGGCCAAAACGCGGTGTCGTTGATGACCGGCATGTAAGCGCACCCCATGGTTCGTTAATCGTGGAAATCACTCAGGGACCCCAAAACAGTGAGTAATAGTCCATGAAACGGGCCAGAATCGGCCAAAACTGCCAGTGTTGATGACCGGCATGTAAGCACAACCCAGGGTTCGTTCGTGGAAGTCACTCCGGGAGCCCTAAACAGTGAGTAATAGTCCAAGAAAGGGGCCAGAATCGGCCAAAACTGCTAGTGTTGATGACCGACATGTAAGCGCACCTTGGGGTTGAACAACTATGGAAATCGATTCGGGACCTCAAAAAGGAGAGTAATAATCCAAGAAATGGGCCAGAATCGGCCAAAACTTCGAGTGTTGATGACCGACAAGTAAACGCACCCCAGGGTATGTTAATCGTCGAAATCACTTCGGGAGCCAAAAACAGTGAGTAATAGTCCAAGAAACGGGCCAGAATCGGCCAAAACTGCCAGTGTTGATGACCGACATGTAAGCGCACCTTGGGGTTCAATAACTATGGAAATCGCTGGGACCTCCAAATGGTGAGTAATAGTCCAGGAAACGGGACAGAATCGGCCAAAACTGCCAGTGTTGATGACCGACATGTAAGCGCACCTTGGGGTTCAATAACTATGGAAATCGCTTCGGGACCTCAAAACGGTGAGTAATAGTCCAAGAAACGGGACCGAATCGGCCAAAATTGCCAGTGTTGATGACCGGCATGTAAGCGCACCCTAGGGTTCGTTAATCATGGAAACCACTCCGGGACCCCAAAACAGTGAGTAATAGTCCTTGAAATGGGCCAGAATCGGCCAAAACTGCCATTGTTGATCACCAACATGTGAGCGCACCATGGGGTTCAATAACTATGGAAATCGCTTCGGGACCTCCAAACGGTGAGTAATAGTCCAAGAAACGAGCCAGAATTGGCCAAAACTGCCAGTGTTGATGACCGGCATCTAAGCGCACCCCAGGGTTCGTTAATCGTGGAAATCACTCCGGGACCCCAAAACAGTGAGTAATAGTCCATGAAACGGGCCAGAATCGGCCAAAACTGCCAGTGTTGATGACCGGCATGTAAGCACACCCCAGGGTTCGTTAATCGTGGAAATCACTCCGGGAGCCCAAAACAGTGAGTAATAGTCCAAGAAACGGGCCAGAATCGGCCAAAACTGCCAGTGTTGATGACCGGCATGTAAGCGCACCTTGGGTTTCAACAACTATGGAAATCGCTTCGCGACCTCCAAACGGTGAGTAATAGTCCAAGAAACGGGCCAGAATCGCCAAAATTGCCGATGTTGACGACCGCATGTAAGCGCACCCTAGGGTTCGTTAATCGTGGAAATCACCCGGAGCCCAAAACAAGTGAGTAATAGTCCAAGAAACGGGCCAGAATCGGCCAAAACTGCAAGTGTTGATGACCGACATGTAAGCGCACCTTGGGGTTCAATTACAATGGAAATCGTTCTGGACCCAAAACGGTGAGTGATAGTCCAAGAAACGAGCCAGAATCAGCCAAAACTGCCAGTGTTGATGACCAAAACGTAAACGTACCCCAGGGTTCCTTAATCGTGGAAACCACTCTGAGACCCCAAAACAATGAGTAATAGTCCATGAAATGGGCCAGAATCGGCCAAAACTGCCATTGTTGATCACTAACATGTAAGCGCACCATGGGTTTCAATAACTATGGAAATCGCTTCGGGACCTCCAAACGGTGAGTAATAGTCCAAGAAACGAGCCAGAATCGGCCAAAACTGCCAGTGTTGATGACCGGCATGTAAGCGCACCCCAGGGTTCGTTAATCGTGGAAATCACTCTGGGACCCCAAAACAGTGAGTAATAGTCCATGAAACGGGCCAGAATCGGCCAAAACTGCCAGTGTTGATGACCGGCATGTAAGCACAACCCAGGGTTCGTTAATCGTGGAAATCACTCCAGGAGCCCAAAACAATGAGTAATAGTCCAAGAACCGGCCAGAATCGGCCAAAACTGCTAGTGTTGATGACCGACATGTAAGCGCACCTTGGGGTTGAACTACTATGGAAATCGCTTCGGGACCTCAAAAATGTGAGTAATAATCCAAGAAACGGGCCAGAATCGGCCAAAATTGCCAGTGTTCACGACCGGCATGTAAGCGCACCCCAGGCTTCGTTAATCGTGGAAATCACTCCGGGAGCCCAAAACAGTGAGTAATAGTCCAAGAAACGGGCTAGAATCGACCAAAACTGCAAGTGTTGATGACCGACATGTAAGCGCATCTTGGGGTTGAACAACTATGGAAATCGCTTCGGGACCTCAAAAAGGTGAGTAATAATCCAAGAAACGGGCCAGAATCGGTCAAAACTGCGAGTGTTGATGACCGACACGTAAACGCACCCCAGGGTTCGTTAATCGTGGAAATCACTCCGGGAGCCCAAAACAGTGAGTAATAGTCCATGAAACGGGCCAGAATCGGCCAAACCTGCCAGTGTTGATGACCGACATGTAAGCGCACCTTGGGGTTCAATAACTATGGAAATCGCTTCGGGACCTCAAAACGGTGAGTAATAGTCCAAGAGACGGGCCAGAATCGGCCAAAATTGCCAGTGTTGACGACCGGCATGTAAGCGCACCCCAGGGTTCGTTAATCGTGGAAATCACTCCGGGAGCCCAAAACAGTGAGTAATAGTCCAAGAAACGGGCCAGAATCGACCAAAACTGCAAGTGTTGATGACCGACATGTAAGCGCATCTTGGGGTTCAATAACAATGGAAATCGCTCTGGGACCCAAAACGGTGAGTAATAGTCCAAGAAACGAGCCAGAATCGGCCAAAACTGCCAGTGTTGATGACCAAAACGTAAACGTAACCCAGGGTTCCTTAATCGTGGAAAGCACTCCGAGACCCCAAAACAGTGAGTAATAGTCCATGAAATGGGCCACAATCGGCCAGAACTGCCATTGTTGATCACCAATATGTAAGCGCACCATGGGTTTCAATAACTATGGAAATCGCTTCGGGACCTCCAAACGGTGAGTAATAGTCCAAGAAACGAGCCAGAATCGGCCAAAACTGCCAGTGTTGATGACCGGCATGTAAGCGCACCCTGTGGTTCAGAATCGTGGAAATCACCCGGGACCCCAAAACAGTGAGTAATAGTCCATGAACGGGCCGAATCGGCCAAAACGCCGATGTTGATGACCGCATGTAAGACACCCTGTGGTTCGTTAATCGTGGAAATCACTCACGGAGCCCAAAACAAAGTGAGTAATAGTCCAAGAAAGGGCCGAATCGCCAAAACCGCTAGTGTTGATGACCGACATGTAAGCGCACCTTGGGGTTGAACAACTATGGAAATCGCCGGGACCTCAAAAGGTGAGTAATAATCAAGAAACGGGCCAGAATCGCCAAACTGCGCCAGTGTTGATGGCCGACACGTAAACGCACCCTGTGGTTCGTTAATCGTGGAAATCACCCGGAGCCCAAAACAGTGAGTAATAGTCCATGAAACGGGCAGAATCGCCAAAACTGCCAGTGTTGATGACCGCATGTAAGCACACCCTGTGGTTCGTTAATCGTGGAAATCACCCAGAGCCCAAAACAATGAGTAATAGTCCAAGAACCGCCGAATCGCCAAAACTGCTAGTGTTGATGACCGACATGTAAGCGCACCTTGGGGTTGAACTACTATGGAAATCGCCGACCTCAAAATGTGAGTAATAATCCAAGAAACGGGCCAGAATCGGCCAAAACTGCGATTATTGATGACCGACACGTAAACGCACCCTGGGGTTCGTTAATCGTGGAAATCACTCCGGGACCCAAAACAGTGAGTAATAGTCCATGAAACGGGCCAGAATCTGCCAAAACTGCGAGTGTTGATGACCGACAAGTAAATGCACCCCAGGATTCGTTAATCGTGGAAATCACTCCGAGAGCCAAAAACAGTGAGTAATAGTCCATGAAACGGGCCAGAATCGGCCAAACCTGCCAGTGTTGATGACCGACTTGTAAGCGCACCTTGGGGTTCAATAACTATGGAAATCGCTTTGGGACCTCAAAACGGTGAGTAATAGTCCAAGAGACGGGCCAGAATCGGCCAAAATTGCCAGTGTTGACGACCGGCATGTAAGCGCACCCCAGGGTTCGTTAATCGTGGAAATCACTCCGGGAGCCCAAAACAGTGAGTAATAGTCCAAGAAACGGGCTAGAATCGACCAAAACTGCAAGTGTTGATGACCGACATGTAAGCGCATCTTGGGGTTCAATAACAATGGAAATCGCTCTGGGACCCAAAACGGTGAGTAATAGTCCAAGAAACGAGCCAGAATCGGCCAAACCGCCAAAGTGTTGATGACCGCATGTAAGCGCACCCTGTGGTTCAGAATCGTGGAAATCACCCGGGACCCCAAAACGGTGAGTAATAGTCCATGAAACGGGCCAGAATCGCCAAAACTGCCAGTGTTGATGACCGCATGCCAAGACACCCTGTGGTTCGTTAATCGTGGAAGTCACCACGGAGCCCTAAACAAAGTGAGTAATAGTCCAAGAAAGGGCCGAATCAGCCAAAACGCTAGTGTTGATGACCGACATGTAAGCGCACCTTGGGGTTGAACAACTATGGAAATCGCCGACCCACAAAAGGTGAGTAATAATCAAGAACGGGCCGAATCGCCAAAACTGCCATGTTGATGACCGACATGTAAACGCACCCTGTGGTTCGTTAATCGTGGAAATCACCCGGAGCCCAAAACAGTGAGTAATAGTCCATGAACGGGCGAATCGCCAAAACTGCCAGTTTGATGACCGCATGTAAGCACACCTGTGGTTCGTTAATCGTGGAAATCACCAGGAGCCCAAAACAATGAGTAATAGTCCAAGAACCGGCCAGAATCGGCCAAAACTGCTAGTGTTGATGACCGACATGTAAGCGCACCTTGGGGTTGAACTACTATGGAAATCGCTTCGCGACCTCAAAAATGTGAGTAATAATCCAAGAAACGGGCCAGAATCGGCCAAAACTGCGATTATTAATGACCGACACGTAAACGCACCCAGGGTTCGTTAATCGTGGAAATCACTCCCGGACCCAAAACAGTGAGTAATAGTCCATGAAACGGGCCAGAATCGGCCAAAACTGCGAGTGTTGATGACCG
Source organism: Aegilops speltoides (assembly GCA_021437245.1). Classification (NCBI taxonomy): domain Eukaryota; kingdom Viridiplantae; phylum Streptophyta; class Magnoliopsida; order Poales; family Poaceae; genus Aegilops; species Aegilops speltoides. Next base: position 53,700 of record JAHHZJ010000028.1, read on the forward strand.
ACAAGTAAATGCACCCCAAGATTCGTTAATCGTGGAAATCACTCCGAGAGCCAAAAACAGTGAGTAATAGTCCATGAAACGGGCCAGAATCGCCAAACTCGCCAAGTGTTGATGACCGACATGTAAGCGCACCTTGGGGTTCAATAACTATGGAAATCGCTTTGGGACCTCAAAACGGTGAGTAATAGTCCAAGAGACGGGCCAGAATCGGCCAAAATTGCCAGTGTTGACGACCGGCATGTAAGCGCACATCAGGGTTCGTTAATCGTGGAAATCACTCCGGGAGCCCAAAACAGTGAGTAATAGTCCAAGAAAACGGGCCAGAATCGGCCAAAACTGCAAGTGTTCATGACCGACATGTAAGCGCACCTTGGGTTTCAATAACAATGGAAATCGCTCTGGGACCCAAAACGGTGAGTAATAGTCCAAGAAACGAGCCAGAATCGGCCAAAACTGCCAGTGTTGATGACCAAAACGTAAACATACCCCAGGGTTCCTTAATCGTGGAAAGCACTCCGAGACCCCAAAACAGTGAGTGTTGATGACCGACAAGTAAACGCACCCCAGGATTCGTTAATCGTGGAAATCACTCCGGGAGCCAAAAACAGTGAGTAATAGTCCATGAAACGGGCCAGAATCGCCAAACTGCCAAAGTTGTTGATGACCGACATGTAAGCGCACCTTGGGGTTCAATAACTATGGAAATCGCTTTGGGACCTCAAAACGGTGAGTAATAGTCCAATAGACGGGCCAGAATCGGCCAAAATTGCCAGTGTTCACGACCGGCATGTAAGCGCACCCTGTGGTTCGTTAATCGTGGAAATCACCCGGAGCCCAAAACAGTGAGTAATAGTCCAAGAACGGGCCGAATCGCCAAAATCGCAAGTGTTGATGACCGACATGTAAGCGCACCTTGGGGTTCAATAACAATGGAAATCGCTCGGGACCCAAACGGTGAGTAATAGTCCAAGAAACGAGCCAGAATCGGCCAAAACTGCCAGTGTTGATGACCAAAACGTAAACGTAACCCAGGGTTCCTTAATCGTGGAAAGCACTCCGAGACCCCAAAACAGTGAGTAATAGTCCATGAAATGGGCCAGAATCGGCCAGAACTGCCATTGTTGATCACCAATATGTAAGCGCACCATGGGTTTCAATAACTATGGAAATCGCTTCGGGACCTCCAAACGGTGAGTAATAGTCCAAGAAACGAGCCAGAATCGGCCAAAACTGCCAGTGTTGATGACCGGCATGTAAGCGCACCTGTGGTTCAGAATCGTGGAAATCACTCCGGGTCCCCAAAACAGTGAGTAATAGTCCATGAAACGGGCCAGAATCGGCCAAAACTGCCAGTGTTGATGACCGGCATGCCAGCACACCCCAGGGTTCGTTAATCGTGGAAGTCACTACGGGAGCCCTAAACAGTGAGTAATAGTCCAAGAAAGGGGCCAGAATCAGCCAAAACTGCTAGTGTTGATGACCGACATGTAAGCGCACCTTGGGGTTGAACAACTATGGAAATCGCTTCGGGACCTCAGAAAGGTGAGTAATAATCGAAGAAACGGGCCAGAATCGGCCAAAACTGCCAGTGTTGATGACCGACACGTAAACGCACCCCAGGGTTCGTTAATCGTGGAAATCACTCCGGGAGCCCAAAACAGTGAGTAATAGTCCATGAAACGGGCCAGAATCGGCCAAAACTGCCAGTGTTGATGACCGGCATGTAAGCACACCCCAGGGTTCGTTAATCGTGGAAATCACTCCAGGAGCCCAAAACAATGAGTAATAGTCCAAGAACCGGCCAGAATCGGCCAAATCTGCTAGTGTTGATGACCGACATGTAAGCGCACCTTGGGGTTGAACTACTATGGAAATCGCTTCGGGACCTCAAAAATGTGAGTAATAATCCAAGAAACGGGCCAGAATCGGCCAAAACTGCGATTATTGATGACCGACACGTAAACACACCCTGGGGTTCGTTAATCGTGGAAATCACTCCGGGACCCAAAACAGTGAGTAATAGTCCATGAAACGGGCCAGAATCTGCCAAAACTGCGAGTGTTGATGACCGACAAGTAAATGCACCCCAGGATTCGTTAATCGTGGAAATCACTCCGAGAGCCAAAAACAGTGAGTAATAGTCCATGAAACGGGCAAGAATCGGCCAAACCTGCCAGTGTTGATGACCGACTTGTAAGCGCACCTTGGGGTTCAATAACTATGGAAATCGCTTTGGGACCTCAAAACGGTGAGTAATAGTCCAAGAGACGGGCCAGAATCGGCCAAAATTGCCAGTGTTGACGACCGGCATGTAAGCGCACATCATGGTTCGTTAATCGTGGAAATCACTCCGGGAGCCCAAAACAGTGAGTAATAGTCCAAGAAACGGGCCAGAATCGGCCAAAACTGCAAGTGTTGATGACCGACATGTAAGCGCACCTTGGGTTTCAATAACAATGGAAATCGCTCTGGGACCCAAAACGGTGAGTAATAGTCCAAGAAACGAGCCAGAATCGGCCAAAACTGCCAGTGTTGATGACCAAAACGTAAACATACCCTGTGGTTCCTTAATCGTGGAAAGCACTCGAGACCCCAAAACAAAGTGAGTAATAGTCCATGAAATGGGCCGAATCGCCGAATCGCCATTGTTGATCACCAACATGTAAGCGCACCATGGGTTTCAATAACTATGGAAATCGCCGACCTCCAAACGGTGAGTAATAGTCCATGAAACGAGCCAGAATCGGACAAAACTGCCAGTGTTGATGACCGGCATGTAAGCGCACCCTAGGGTTCGTAAATCGTGGAAATCACTCCGGGACCCCAAAACAGTGAGTAATAGTCCATGAAACGGGCCAGAATCGGCCAAAACTGCGAGTGTTGATGACCGCATGCCAAAGACACCATGTGGTTCGTTAATCGTGGAAGTCACCCGGAGCCCTAAACAAAGTGAGTAATAGTCCAAGAAAGGGCCGAATCGCCAAAACAGCTAGTGTTGATGACCGACATGTAAGCGCACCTTGGGGTTGAATAACTATGGAAATCGCGGGACCTCAAAAGGTGAGTAATAATCCAAGAACAGGCCGAATCGCCAAAACCGCCGTTGTTGATGATCGACACGTAAACGCACCCTGTGGTTCGTTAATCGTGGAAATCACCGGAGCCCAAAACAGTGAGTAATAGTCCATGAAACGGGCCAGAATTGGCCAAAACTGCGAGTGATGATGACCGACAAGTAAACGCACCCCAGGGTTCATTAATCGTGGATATCACTCCAGGAGTTAAAAACAGTGAGTAATAGTCCATGAAACGGGCCAGAATCGGCCAAAACTGCCAGTGTTGATGACCGGCATGTAAGCGCACCTTGGGGTTCAATAACTATGGAAATCGCTTTGGGACCTCCAAACGGTGAGTAATAGTCCAAGAAACGGGCCAGAATCGGCCAAAACTGCCAGTGTTGATGACCGACATGTAAGCGCACCTTGGGGTTAAATACTATGGAAATCGCTTCGGGGCCACAAAACGGTGAGTAATAGTCCAAGAAACGGGCCAGAATCGGCTGAAATTGCGAGTGTTGATGACCGGCATGTAAGCTCACCCTAGGGTTCGCTAATCATGGAAATCACTCCAGGAGCCCAAAATAGTGAGTAATAGTCCAAGAAATGGGCCAGAATCGGCCAAAACTGCCATTGTTGATGACCGACATGTAAGCGCACCTTGGGGTTCAACATCTATGGAAATCGCTTCGGGACCTCAAAAAGGTGAGTAATAATCCAAGAAACGGGCCAGAATCAGTCAAAACTGGGAGTGTTGATGACCGACACGCAAACGCACCCCAGGGTTCGTTAATCGTGGAAATCACTCCGGGAGCCCAAAACAGTGAGTAATAGTCCATGAAATGGGCCAGAATCGGCCAAAACTGCGAGTGTTGATGACCGACAAGTAAACACACCCCAAGGTTCGTTAATCGTGGAAATCACTTCGGGAGCCAAAACAGTGAGTAACTAGCAGTGTGACCCGCGCATTTGCGCGGCTAGATTCTCTATGTATATCAACATACATGATTCTCTACATGGATTTGGTCTGCAGAGAAAAAAAATATTTCCATACGAACTGGATAGTATGAATATTATTTGTACATAAGCAACTCATTTTATTATTTGGTAAGACACATTCTTCTCGGTCTATTTTCGCTATACATCATGGGTTGGCAATTAAACCAAAGATGTCATGATACTTCACTTTTAAAAATTGTACATCAAATTCTACCAAGAACTAAATCTAAGTATTGATATTTTTCATTTATGTACGACTTTTTTCTCCATCGGTTCATCATTATCAGTGTGGTGGCTTGCCCATTTGGGAATTCAATGCTAATTACTATTTGATTATATTTAGAACTACATTTTATTTTCATATGGCCCAAACAGATAAATCTATGTGAAAGTTATATTCCAAACAAACATGCTAATTAGCTTAACATTTTTTGGTCGAAAGTGCAAAGCTACTATTTAGTATTGTTATCAAAGTTGTACCAATATTTCTATTGAAGTATCTACTCCTCCACATTACAATGAAATCTATATTTTCACAGATTTCTTTTTTGAAATTGGATCTTCATATATAAGTAACTTCTTTGCATTTTTACTCTTTGAGAAATCCATCTTGAATTTTGGTGTACTTCTTGTTACTCCTCCTCTTTACCATGAAATCTATCTTTTCACAGATATATTTTTTGGATCTTCATATATAAGTAACTACTTTGCATTTTTTACTCCTTGAGAAATCCATCTTGAATTTGGTGTAGTTGTTGTATGGCTGTCTATCATATATACTGGTTAGTTGACAGCATAAGCAATGACTATATGGCACAACTTGGATACAATGATATTGTTTCAGATTGATTTTCATCATAGTTTATTTGGCTGCTAATACACGTATGTGTAGTATGTTTAATTCTTAATCTAAACCGTTATAAAGATGACCCCCATCATATAGAAGCTGGATCGATTTGTTTGCTTGTCACTTGCATGTCTTATTCCTTTGTATTGTTTTTTTTTTGAATCTCAGCCATTGTAATGATTCGCGAGAACAGAAATATAAATGTTAGCACTTACATGTTGTCCATTCACGATCTTTAAAGAAAATATTCATATTGGGCAAAAGTATTTTGCTAATATCTTTACGTACACATCTTTTTTAAATCATAATAGGGAGTTTTTTTTGGCATGTGCTTGATGATGCACGCTGAGAGAGATGGTCAGCTTGGCTTATGTTTTTTTTTTGAGCAACGCTTGGCTTATGTTTGCACGATATATATGTTCGTACAACAGCGGATCGCACAGCAGGCCGCTCATTTGGGCCACGCATGCGCATTAGTCCAGTTTTTTCTTCTTTGTCAACATCTTCTATTTTTTGCGAATTCTTTTTTATGAACGTCTGGGTACAGAATCTGCTATCCCAACGTGATGTACTAAAAGTATGGTTTTTTCTATTGTTTGAACGCAGAAGAAGAGGACTTCGGATTGATTTTTCTATTAAAATAGTAAGATGACATCAGCTTGTGAATTCTCATCGGACTCTACATCTTTCTAATGAGCGCTCCTCCTTCATGATTTTATCCGGATAGGACTCTTAATTAGTTGGCTGTTGTACCTTTTTTTAGCAGGTAAGTTGCCGTACTTTGCAATACCAAAACTATTGATACGCGACATGTGACATGTCAAATTATTTCGACGTGATCATATTTGTATGTAACGCTATATCTATTAATCTCACCCGTTAATTTTTAATATTGACGGTCAAGATAATTTAATCTATGTGGATGAACGTAATGGCTTATTTGACTTCTGTCTTAAGTATATAATAGATAGTCCATGAAACGGGCCAGAATCGGCCAAAACTGCCAGTGTTGATGACCGACATGTAAGCGCTCTTGGGGATTCAATAACTATGGAAATCGCTTCGGGACCTCCAAACGGTGAGTAATAGTCCAAGAAGCGGGACAGAATCGGCCAAAACTGCCAGTGTTGATGACCGACATGTAAGTGCACCTTGGGGTTTAATAACTATGGAAATCGCTTCGGGACCTCCAAACGGTGAGTAATAGTCCAAGAACGGGCCGAATCGCCAAAATTGCTAGTGTTGATGACCGCATGTAAGCGCACCCTGTGGTTCGTTAATCGTGGAAATCACCCGGAGCCCAAAACAGTGAGTAATAGTCCAAGAACGGGCGAATCGCCAAACTGCAAGTGTTGACGACCGACATGTAAGCGCACCTTGGGGTTCAATAACAATGCAAATCGCTCCAGGACCCAAAATGGTGAGTAATAGTCCAAGAACGAGCCGAATCGCCAAAACTGCCAGTGTTGATGACCGAAACGTAAACGCACCCCAGGGTTCCTTAATCGTGGAAACCACTCCGGGACCCCAAAACAGTGAGTAATAGTCCTTGAAATGGGCCAGAATTGGCCAAAACTGCCATTGTTGATCACCAACATGTAAGCGCACCATGGGGTTCAATAACTATGGAAATCGCTTCGGGACCTCCAAACGGTGAGTAATAGTCCAAGAAACGAGCCGAGATTGGCCAAAATCGCCGGTGTTGATGATCGGCATCTAAGCGCACCCTGTGGTTCGTTAATCGTGGAAATCACCCGGACCCCAAAACAGTGAGTAATAGTCCATGAACGGGCCAGAATCGCCAAAACTGCCAGTGTTGATAACCGCATGTAAGCACACCCTGTGGTTCGTTAATCGTGGAAATCACCGAGAGCCCAAAACAAGGAGTAATAGTCCAAGAATCGCCGAATCGCCAAAACTGCTAGTGTTGATGACCGACATGTAAGCGCACCTTGGGGTTGAACAACTATGGAAATCGCCGACCTCAAAAGGTGAGTAATAATCCAAGAACGGGCCGAATCGTCAAAATCTGCGAGTGTTGATGACCGACACGTAAACGCACCCTGTGGTTCATTAATCGTGGAAATCACCCGGAGCCCAAAACAGTGATTAATAGTCCATGAACGGGCCGAATCGCCAAACCGCGAAAGTGTTGATGACCGACAAGCAAACGCACCCTGTGATTCGTTAATCGTGGAAATCACCCGGAGCCAAAACAGTGAGTAATAGTCCATGAACGGGCCAGAATCGCCAAACCCGCCGTGTTGATGACCGACTTGTAAGCGCACCTTGGGGTTCAATAACTATGGAAATCGCTGGGACCTCAAACGGTGAGTAATAGTCCAAGAGACGGGCCAGACCGCCAAAATTGCCAGTGTTGACGATCGGCATGTAAGCGCACCCAGTGGTTCGTTAATCGTGGAAATCACCCGGAGCCCAAAAAGTGAGTAATAGTCCAAGAACGGGCGAATCCGCCAAAACCGCAAGTGTTGATGACCGACATGTAAGCGCACCTTGGGGTTCAATAACAATGGAAATCGCCTGGGACCCAAAACGGTGAGTAATAGTCCAAGAACGAGCCGAATCGCCAAAATCGCCAGTGTTGATGACCAAAACGTAAACGTAACCTGTGGTTCCTTAATCGTGGAAAGCACCGAGACCCCAAAACAAGTGAGTAATAGTCCATGAAATGGGCCGAATCGCCGAACGCCATTGTTGATCACCAACATGTAAGCGCACAATCGGTTTCAATAACTATGGAAATCGCCGACCTCCAAACGGTGAGTAATAGTCCAAGAAACGAGCCGAATGGGCCAAAACTGCAGTGTTGATGACCGCATGTAAGCGCACCCGGGGTTCAGAATCGTGGAAATCACCCGGACCACAAAACAGTGAGTAATAGTCCATGACACGGGCCATAATCGCCAAAACTGCCAGTGTTGATGACCGCATGCCAAAGACACCCTGTGGTTCGTTAATCGTGGAAGTCACCCGGAGCCCTAAACGGTGAGTAATAGTCCAAGAAAGAGGCCGAATCAGCCAAAACTGCTAGTGTTGATGATCGACATGTAAGCGCACCTTGGGGTTGAACAACTATGGAAATCGCCGGGACCTCGTAAAGGTGAGTAATAATCCAAGAACGGGCCGAATCGCCAAAACTGCCAAGTTGTTGATGACCGACACGTAAACGCACCTAGGGTTCGTTAATCGTGGAAATCACCCGGAGTCCAAAACAGTGAGTAATAGTCCATGAATGGGCCGAATCGCCAAAACTGCGAAAAGTGTTGATGACCGACAAGTAAACGCACCCTGTGGTTCATTAATCGTGGATATCACCCGGAGCCAAAAACAGTGAGTAATAGTCCATGAACGGGCAGAATCGCCAAAATCGCCAATGTTGATGAGCATCGCATGTAAGCGCACCTTGGGGTTCAATAAATATGGAAATCGCTTTGGGACCTCCAAACGGTGAGTAATAGTCCAAGAAACGGGCCAGAATCGGCCAAAACTGCCAGTGTTGATGACCGACATGTAAGCGCACCTTGGGGTTAAATACTATGGAAATCGCTTCGGGGCCACAAAACGGTGAGTAATAGTCCAAGAAACGGGCCAGAATCAGCTGAAATTGCGAGTGTTGATGACCGGCATGTAAGCGCACCCTAGGGTTCGCTAATCATGGAAATCTCTCCGGGAGCCCAAAATAGTGAGTAATAGTCCAGGAAATGGGCCAGAATCGGCCAAAACTGCCAGTGTTGATGACCGACATGTAAGCGCACCTTGGGGTTCAACAACTATGGAAATCGCTTCGGGACCTCAAAAAGGTGAGTAATAATCCAAGAAACGGGCCAGAATCGGTCAAAACTGCGAGTGTTGATGACCGACACGTAAACGCACCCCAGGGTTCGTTAATCGTGGAAATCACTCCGGGAGCCCAAAACAGTGAGTAATAGTCCATGAACGGGCGAATCGCCAAAACTGCGAAGTGTTGATGACCGACAAGTAAACACACCCAAGGTTCGTTAATCGTGGAAATCACCGAGCCAAAAAGTGAGTAATAGTCCATGAACGGACCAGAATCGCCAAACCGCAAGTGTTGATGACCGACATGTAAGCGCACTGGGGTTCAATAACTATGGAAATCGCCGACCTCCAAACGGTGAGTAATAGTCCAAGAACGGGCAGAATCGCCAAAACTGCCGTTGTTGATGACCAAAACGTAAACGTAACCTGTGGTTCCTTAATCGTGGAAAGCACCCGAGACCCCAAAACAAGTGAGTAATAGTCCATGAAATGGGCCGAATAGGCCAAACTGCCATTGTTGATCACCAACATGTAAGCGCACCATGGGTTTCAATAACTATGGAAATCACTTGGGACCTCCAAACGGTGAGTAATAGTCCAAGAAACGAGCCAGAATCGCCAAAACTGCGGTGTTGATGACCGCATGTAAGCGCACCCTGTGGTTCAGAATCGTGGAAATCACCGGACCCCAAAACAGTGAGTAATAGTCCATGAAACGGGCCAGAATCGCCAAAACTGCCAATGTTGATGACCGCATGCCAAGACACCCTGTGGTTCGTTAATCGTGGAAGTCACTCCGGAGCCCAAAAAAGTGAGTAATAGTCCAAGAAAGGGGCCGAATCGCCAAAACTGCTAGTGTTGATGACCGACATGTAAGCGCACCTTGGGGTTGAACAACTATGGAAATCGCCGACCTCGTAAAGGTGAGTAATAATCCAAGAACGGGCCAGAATCGCCAAAACTGCCAGTGTTGATGATCGACACGTAAACGCACCCTGTGGTTCGTTAATCGTGGAAATCACCCGGAGCCCAAAACAAGTGAGTAATAGTCCATTAAACGGGCAGAATCGCCAAAACTGTGAGTGTTGATGACCGACAAGTAAACGCACCCTGTGGTTCATTAATCGTGGATATCACCCGGAGCCAAAACAGTGAGTAATAGTCCAAGAAACGGGCAGATCGCCAAACTGCCAGTGTTGATGACAGGTATGTAAGCGCACCTTGGGGTTCAATAACTATGGAAATCGCTTTGGGACCTCCAAACGGTGAGTAATAGTCCAAGAGACGGGCCAGAATCGGCCAAAATTGCTAGTGTTGACGACCGCATGTAAGCGCACCCTGTGGTTCGTTAATCGTGGAAATCACCCGGAGCCCAAAACAGTGAGTAATAGTCCAAGAACGGGCCGAATCGCCAAAACTGCAAGTGTTGATGACCGACATGTAAGCGCACCTTGGGGTTCAATAACAATGGAAATCGCTCGGGACCCAAAACGGTGAGTAATAGTCCAAGAAACGAGCCAGAATCGGCCAAAACTGCCAGTGTTGATGACCAAAACGTAAACGTAACCCAGGGTTCCTTAATCGTGGAAAGCACTCTGAGACCCCAAAACAGAGAGTAATAGTCCATGAAATGGGCCAGAATCGGCCAGAACTGCCATTGTTGATCACCAACATGTAAGCGCACCATGGGTTTCAATAACTATGGAATCGCCGACCTCCAAACGGTGAGTAATAGTCCAAGAAACGAGCGAGATCGGCCAAAACGCCAGTGTTGATGACCGCATGTAAGCGCACCTGTGGTTAAATAAATCGTGGAAATCACTCCGGGACCCCAAAACAGTGAGTAATAGTCCATGACACGGGCCAGAATCGGCCAAAACTGCCAGTGTTGATGACCGGCATGTAAGCACACCCCAGGGTTCGTTAATCGTGGAAGTCACTCCGGGAGCCCTAAACAGTGAGTAATAGTCCAAGAAAGAGGCCAGAATCAGCCAAAACTGCTAGTGTTGATGACCGACATGTAAGCGCACCTTGGGGTTGAACAACTATGGAAATCGCTTCGGGACCTCAGAAAGGTGAGTAATAATCCAAGAAACGGGCCAGAATCGGCCAAAACTGCCAGTGTTGATGACCGACACGTAAACGCACCCAGGGTTCGTTAATCGTGGAAATCACCGGGAGCCCAAAACAGTGAGTAATAGTCCATGAAACGGGCCAGAATCGGCCAAAACTGCCAGTGTTGATGACCGACACGTAAACGCACCCTGGGTTCATTAATCGTGGAAATCACTCCGGGACCCCAAAACAGTGAGTAATAGTCCATGAAACGGGCCAGAATCGGCCAAAACTGCCAGTGTTGATGACCGGCATGTAAGCGCACCATGGGGTTCAATAACTATGGAAATCGCTTCGGGACCTCCAAACGGTGAGTAATAGTCCAAGCGGGCCGAATCGCCAAAACTGCCAGTGTTGATGACCGACATGTAAGCGCACCTTGGGGTTCAATAATCGGAAATCACTCCGGACCCAAAACAGTGAGTAATAGTCCATGAAACGGGCCAGAATCGGCCAAAACTGCGAGTGTTGATGACCGGCATGTAAGCACACCCCAGGGTTCGTTAATCGTGGAAATCACTCCAGGAGCCCAAAACAGTGAGTAATAGTCCAAGAACCGGCCAGAATCGGCCAAAACTGCTAGTGTTGATGACCGACATGTAAGCGCACCTTGGGGTTGAACAACTATGGAAATCGCTTCGGGACCTCAAAAAGGTGAGTAATAATCCAAGAAACGGGCCAGAATCGGTCAAAACTGCGAGTGTTGATGCGCCGACACGCACCCACCGTGGTTCATTAATCGTGGAAATCACTCCGGAGCCCAAAACAGTGAGTAATAGTCCATAAAGCGGGCGAATCGCCAAAATCTGACCTCAAAAGTGTTGATGAGGCCGACAAGTAAACGCACCCTGTGGTTCGTTAATCGTGGAAATCACTCCGGGAGCCAAAAACAGTGAGTAATAGTCCATGAAACGGGCCAGAATCGGCCAAAACTGCCAGTGTTGATGACCGACATGTAAGCGCACCTTGGGGTTCAATAACTATGGAAATCGCTTTGGGACCTCAAAACGGTGAGTAATAGTCCAAGAGACGGGCCAGAATCGGCCAAAATTGCCAGTGTTGACGACCGGCATGTAAGCGCACCCCAGGGTTCGTTAATCGTGGAAATCACTCCGGGAGCCCAAAACAGTGAGTAATAGTCCAAGAAACGGGCCAGAATCGACCAAAACTGCAAGTGTTGATGACCGACATGTAAGCGCACCTTGGGGTTCAATAACAATGGAAATCGCTCTGGGACCCAAAACGGTGAGTAATAGTCCAAAAGCGAGCCGAATCGGCCAAAACTGCGGTGTTGATGACCAAAACGTAAACGTAACCCAGGGTTCCTTAATCGTGGAAAGCACTCCGAGACCCCAAAACAGTGAGTAATAGTCCATGAAATGGGCCAGAATCGGCCAGAACTGCCATTGTTGATCACCAACATGTAAGCGCACAATCGGTTTCAATAACTATGGAAATCGCTTCGGGACCTCCAAACGGTGAGTAATAGTCAAGAAGCGAGCCAGAATGGGCCAAAACTGCCAGTGTTGATGACCGGCATGTAAGCGCACCCCGGGGTTCGTAAATCGTGGAAATCACTCCGGGACCACAAAACAGTGAGTAATAGTCCATGACACGGGCCATAATCGGCCAAAACTGCCAGTGTTGATGACCGGCATGCCAGCACACCCCAGGGTTCGTTAATCGTGGAAGTCACTCCGGGAGCCCTAAACAGTGAGTAATAGTCCAAGAAAGAGGCCAGAATCAGCCAAAACTGCTAGTGTTGATGACCGACATGTAAGCGCACCTTGGGGTTGAACAACTATGGAAATCGCTTCGGGACCTCAGAAAGGTGAGTAATAATCCAAGAAACGGGCCAGAATCGGCCAAAACTGCGAGTGTTGATGACCGACACGTAAACGCACCCCAGGGTTCGTTAATCGTGGAAATCACTCCGGGAGCCCAAAACAGTGAGTAATAGTCCATGAAATGGGCCAGAATCGGCCAAAACTGCGAGTGTTGATGACCGACAAGTAAACGCACCCCAGGGTTCATTAATCGTGGAAATCACTCGGGAGCCAAAAGCAGTGAGTAATAGTCCATGAACGGGCGAGAATCCGCAAAACTGCGATGTTGATGGCCCGGCATGTAAGCGCACCTTGGGGTTCAATAAATATGGAAATCGCTTTGGGACCTCCAAGCGGTGAGTAATAGTCCAAGAGCGGGCGAGAATCGCCAAAACGCCGATGTTGATGACCGACATGTAAGCGCACCTTGGGGTTAAATACTATGGAAATCGCCGGGGCCACAAAGCGGTGAGTAATAGTCCAAAAGCGGGCGAATCAGCTGAAATTGCGAGTGTTGATGACCGGCATGTAAGCGCACCCTAGGGTTCGCTAATCATGGAAATCTCTCCGGGAGCCCAAAATAGTGAGTAATAGTCCAGAAATGGGCCAGAATCGGCCAAAACTGCCAGTGTTGATGACCGACATGTAAGCGCACCTTGGGGTTCAACAACTATGGAAATCGCTTCGAGACCTCAAAAGGTGAGTAATAATCCAAGAAACGGGCCAGAATCGGTCAAAACTGCGAGTGTTGATGACCGACACGTAAACGCACCCCAGGGTTCGTTAATCGTGGAAATCACTCCGGGAGCCCAAAACAGTGAGTAATAGTCCATGAAACGGGCCAGAATCGGCCAAAACTGCGAGTGTTGATGACCGACAAGTAAACACACCCCAAGGTTCGTTAATCGTGGAAATCACTTCGGGAGCCAAAAAAGTGAGTAATAGTCCATGAAACGGACCAGAATCGGCCAAAACTGCCAGTGTTGATGACCGACATGTAAGCGCACCTGGGGGTTCAATAACTATGGAAATCGCTTCGGGACCTCCAAACGGTGAGTAATAGTCCAAGAAACGGGACAGAATCGGCCAAAACTGCCAGTGTTGATGACCAAAACGTAAACGTAACCCAGGGTTCCTTAATCGTGGAAAGCACTCCGAGACCCCAAAACAGTGAGTAATAGTCCATGAAATGGGCCAGAATAGGCCAGAACTGCCATTGTTGATCACCAACATGTAAGCGCACCATGGGTTTCAATAACTATGGAAATCACTTCGGGACCTCCAAACGGTGAGTAATAGTCCAAGAAACGAGCCAGAATCGGCCAAAACTGCCAGTGTTGATGACCGGCATGTAAGCGCACCTGTGGTTCAGAATCGTGGAAATCACCCGGACCCCAAAACAGTGAGTGATAGTCCATGAAACAGGCCAGAATCGCCAAAACTGCCGATGTTGATGACCGCATGCCAAGACACCCTGTGGTTCGTTAATCGTGGAAGTCACCCGGAGCCCTAAACAAAGTGAGTAATAGTCCAAGAAAGGGGCCGAATCGCCAAAACTGCTAGTGTTGATGACCGACATGTAAGCGGACCTTGGGGTTGAACAACTATGGAAATCGCCGACCTCGTAAAGGTGAGTAATAATCCAAGAACGGGCCGAATCGCCAAAATCGCCGCGTTGATGATCGACACGTAAACGCACCCTGTGGTTCGTTAATCGTGGAAATCACTCCGGGAGCCCAAAACAGTGAGTAATAGTCCATTAAACGGGCGAGAATCGGCCAAAACTGTGAGTGTTGATGACTGACAAGTAAACGCACCCCAGGGTTCATTAATCGTGGATATCACTCCGGGAGCCAAAAACAGTGAGTAATAGTCCAAGAAACGGGCAGACCGCCAAAACGCGGTGTTGATGACAGGCATGTAAGCGCACCTTGGGGTTCAATAACTATGGAAATCGCTTTGGGACCTCCAAACGGTGAGTAATAGTCCAAGAGACGGGCCAGAATCGGCCAAAATTGCTAGTGTTGACGACCGGCATGTAAGCGCACCCCAGGGTTCGTTAATCGTGGAAATCACTCCGGGAGCCCAAAACAGTGAGTAATAGTCCAAGAAACGGGCCAGAATCGACCAAAACTGCAAGTGTTGATGACCGACATGTAAGCGCACCTTGGGGTTCAATAACAATGGAAATCGCTCTGGGACCCAAAACGGTGAGTAATTGTCCAAGAAACGAGCCGAATCGCCAAAATCGCCAAAGTGTTGATGACCAAAACGTAAACGTAACCCAGGGTTCCTTAATCGTGGAAAGCACTCTGAGACCCCAAAACAGAGAGTAATAGTCCATGAAATGGGCCAGAATCGGCCAGAACTGCCATTGTTGATCACCAACATGTAAGCGCACCATGGGTTTCAATAACTATTAGAATCGCTTCGCGACCTCCAAACGGTGAGTAATAGTCAGAGAAACGAGCCAGAATCGGCCAAAACTGCCAGTGTTGATGACCGGCATGTAAGCGCACCTGTGGTTCAGAATCGTGGAAATCACCCGGACCCCAAAACAGTGAGTAATAGTCCATGACACGGGCCAGAATCGCCAAAACTGCCGATGTTGATGACCGCATGTAAGCACACCCTGTGGTTCGTTAATCGTGGAAGTCACCCGGAGCCCTAAACAAAGGAGTAATAGTCCAAGAAAGAGGCCAGAATCAGCCAAAACTGCTAGTGTTGATGACCGACATGTAAGCGCACCTTGGGGTTGAACAACTATGGAAATCGCTTCGGGACCTCAGAAAGGTGAGTAATAATCCAAGAAACGGGCCAGAATCGGCAAAAACTGCCAGTGTTGATGACCGACACGTAAACGCACCCCAGGGTTCGTTAATCGTGGAAATCACTCCGGGAGCCCAAAACAGTGAGTAATAGTCCATGAAATGCGCCAGAATCGGCCAAAACTGCGAGTGTTGATGACCGACAAGTAAACGCACCCCAGGGTTCATTAATTGTGGATATCACTCCGGGAGCCAAAAACAGTGAGTAATAGTCCATGAACGGGCGAGATCGCCAAAATCGCCAAAGTGTTGATGACCGCATGTAAGGGCACCTTGGGGTTCAATAACTATGGAAATCGCTGGGACCTCCAAACGGTGAGTAATAGTCCAAGAACGGGCCGAATCGCCAAAATCGCCAAATGTTGATGACCGACATGTAAGCGCACCTTGGGGTTAAATACTATGGAAATCGCTTCGGGGCCACAAAATGGTGAGTAATAGTCCAAGAAACGGGCCAGAATCGGCTAAAATTGCGAGTGTTGATGACCGGCATGTAAGCGCACCCTAGGGTTCGCTAATCATGGAAATCTCTCCGGGAGCCCAAAATAGTAAGTAATAGTCCAGGAAATGGGCCAGAATCGGCCAAAACTGCCAGTGTTGATGACCGACATGTATGCGCACCTTGGGGTTCAACAACTATGGAAATCTCTTCGGGACCTCAAAAAGGTGAGTAATAATCCAAGAAACGGGCCAGAATCGGTCAAAACTGCGAGTGTTGATGACCGACACGTAAACGCACCCCAGGGTTCGTTAATCGTGGAAATCACTCCGGGAGCCCAAAACAGTGAGTAATAGTCCATGAAACGGGCCAGAATCGGCCAAAACTGCCAGTGTTGATAACCGGCATGTAAGCACACCCCAGGGTTCGTTAATCGTGGAAATCACCGAGAGCCCAAAAAAAGTGAGTAATAGTCCAAGAACCGCCGAATCGCCAAAACTGCTAGTGTTGATGACCGACATGTAAGCGCACCTTGGGGTTGAACAACTATGGAAATCGCTTCGGGACCTCAAAAAGGTGAGTAATAATCCAAGAAACGGGCCAGAATCGGTCAAAACTGCGAGTGTTGATGACCGACACGTAAACGCACCCCAGGGTTCATTAGTCGTGGAAATCACTCCGGGAGCCCAAAACAGTGATTAATAGTCCATGAACGGGCCGAATCGCCAAAATCTGCAGTGTTGATGACCGACAAGTAAACGCACCCTGTGATTCGTTAATCGTGGAAATCACCCGGAGCCAAAACAGTGAGTAATAGTCCATGAACGGGCGAGAATCGCCAAACCTGCCAAGTGTTGATGACCGACTTGTAAGCGCACCTTGGGGTTCAATAACTATGGAAATCGCTGGGACCTCAAACGGTGAGTAATAGTCCAAGAGACGGGCCAGACCGCCAAAATTGCGTTGTTGACGACCGCATGTAAGCGCACCCTGTGGTTCGTTAATCGTGGAAATCACCCGGAGCCCAAAACAGTGAGTAATAGTCCAAGAACGGGCCAAAATCCGCCAAAACCGCAAGAGTTGATGGCCGACATGTAAGCGCACCTTGGGGTTCAATAACAATGGAAATCGCTCTCGGGACCCAAAACGGTGAGTAATAGTCCAAGAAACGAGCCAGAATCGGCCAAAACTGCCAGTGTTGATGACCAAAACGTAAACGTAACCCAGGGTTCCTTAATCGTGGAAAGCACTCCGAGACCCCAAAACAGTGAGTAATAGTCCATGAAATGGGCGAATCGCCGAAATCGCCATTGTTGATCACCAACATGTAAGCGCACAATCGGTTTCAATAACTATGGAAATCGCTTCGGGACCTCCAAACGGTGAGTAATAGTCCAAGAAACGAGCCAGAATGGGCCAAAACTGCCAGTGTTGATGACCGGCATGTAAGCGCACCCCGGGGTTCGTAAATCGTGGAAATCACTCCGGGACCACAAAACAGTGAGTAATAGTCCATGACACGGGCCATAATCGGCCAAAACTGCCAGTGTTGATGACCGGCATGCCAGCACACCCCAGGGTTCGTTAATCGTGGAATTCACTCCGGGAGCCCTAAACAGTGAGTAATAGTCCAAGAAAGAGGCCAGAATCAGCCAAAACTACTAGTGTTGATGACCGACATGTAAGCGCTCCTTGGGGTTGAACAACTATCGAAATCGCTTCGGGACCTCAGAAAGGTGAGTAATAATCCAAGAAATGGGCCAGAATCGGCCAAAACTGCCAGTGTTGATGACCGACACGTAAACGCACCCTAGGGTTCGTTAATCGTGGAAATCACTCCGGGAGTCCAAAACAGTGAGTAATAGTCCATGAAATGGGCCAGAATCGGCCAAAACTGCGAGTGTTGATGACCGACAAGTAAACGCACCCCAGGGTTCATTAATCGTGGATATCACTCCGGGAGCCAAAAACAGTGAGTAATAGTCCATGAAACGGGCAGAATCGCCAAAATCGCCATGTTGTTGGCGATCGCATGTAAGCGCACCTTGGGGTTCAATAAATATGGAAATCGCTGGGACCTCCAAACGGTGAGTAATAGTCCAAGAACGGGCAGAATCGCCAAAACTGCAAATGTTGATGACCGACATGTAAGCGCACCTTGGGGTTAAATACTATGGAAATCGCCGGGCCACAAAGCGGTGAGTAATAGTCCAAGAAACGGGCCGAATCAGCTGAAATTGCAGTGTTGATGATCGGCATGTAAGCGCACCCTAGGTTCGCTAATCATGGAAATCTCTCCGGAGCCCAAAATAGTGAGTAATAGTCGAAATGGGCCGAATCGCCAAAACTGCCAGTGTTGATGACCGACATGTAAGCGCACCTTGGGGTTCAACAACTATGGAAATCGCGGGACCTCAAAAGGTGAGTAATAATCCAAGAACGGGCCAGAATCGGTCAAAATCTGAAAGTGTTGATGATCGACACGTAAACGCACCCTGTGGTTCGTTAATCGTGGAAATCACCCGGAGCCCAAAACAGTGAGTAATAGTCCATGAACGGGCCGGAATCGCCAAATCGCGAAGTGTTGATGACCGACAAGTAAACACACCCCAAGGTTCGTTAATCGTGGAAATCACTTCGGGAGCCAAAAAAGTGAGTAATAGTCCATGAAACGGACCAGAATCGGCCAAAACAGTTAGTAATAGTCCATGAAATGGGCCAGAATCGGCCAGAACTGCCATTGTTGATCACCAACATGTAAGCGCACCATGGGTTTCAATAACCATGGAAATCACTTCGGGACCTCCAAACGGTGAGTAATAGTCCAAGAAACGAGCCAGAATCGGCCAAAACTGCCAGTGTTGATGACCGGCATGTAAGCGCACCCCAGGGTTCGTAAATCGTGGAAATCACTCCGGGACCCCAAAACAGTGAGTGATAGTCCATGAAACAGGCCAGAATCGGCCAAAACTGCCAGTGTTGATGACCGGCATGCCAGCACACCCCAGGGTTCGTTAATCGTGGAAGTCACTCCGGGAGCCCTAAACAGTGAGTAATAGTCCAAGAAAGGGGCCAGAATCAGCCAAAACTGCTAGTGTTGATGACCGACATGTAAGCGCACCTTGGGGTTGAACAACTATGGAAATCGCTTCGGGACCTCAGAAAGGTGAGTAATAATCCAAGAAACGGGCCAGAATCGGCCAAAACTGCCAGTGTTGATGACCGACACGTAAACGCACCCCAGGGTTCGTTAATCATGGAAATCACTCCGGGAGCCCAAAACAGTGAGTAATAGTCCATTAAACGGGCCAGAATCGGCCAAAACTGTGAGTGTTGATGACTGACAAGTAAACGCACCCTGTGGTTCATTAATCGTGGATATCACCCGGAGCCAAAACAGTGAGTAATAGTTCAAGAACGGGCCAGATCGCCAAAATCGCCATGTTGATGACCGCATGTAAGCGCACCTTGGGGTTCAATAACTATGGAAATCGCTTTGGGACCTCCAAACGGTGAGTAATAGTCCAAGAGACGGGCCAGAATCGGCCAAAATTGCTAGTGTTGACGACCGGCATGTAAGCGCACCCCAGGGTTCGTTAATCGTGGAAATCACTCCGGGAGCCCAAAACAGTGAGTAATAGTCCAAGAAACGGGCCAGAATCGACCAAAACTGCAAGTGTTGATGACCGACATGTAAGCGCACCTTGGGGTTCAATAACAATGGAAATCGCTCTGGGACCCAAAACGGTGAGTAATTGTCCAAGAAACGAGCCAGAATCGGCCAAAACTGCCAGTGTTGATGACCAAAACGTAAACGTAACCCAGGGTTCCTTAATCGTGGAAAGCACTCTGAGACCCCAAAACAGAGAGTAATAGTCCATGAAATGGGCCAGAATCGGCCAGAACTGCCATTGTTGATCACCAACATGTAAGCGCACCATGGGTTTCAATAACTATTAGAATCGCTTCGGGACCTCCAAACGGTGAGTAATAGTCAGAGAAACGAGCCAGAATCGGCCAAAACTGCCAGTGTTGATGACCGGCATGTAAGCGCACCTGTGGTTCAGAATCGTGGAAATCACCCGGACCCCAAAACAGTGAGTAATAGTCCATGACACGGGCCAGACCGCCAAAACTGCCAAAGTGTTGATGACCGCATGTAAGCACACCCTGTGGTTCGTTAATCGTGGAAGTCACCCGGAGCCCTAAACGGTGAGTAATAGTCCAAGAAAGAGGCCGAATCAGCCAAAACTGCTAGTGTTGATGACCGACATGTAAGCGCACTTGGGGTTGAACAACTATGGAAATCGCCGGGACTCGTAAAGGTGAGTAATAATCCAAGAACGGGCCAGAATCGGCAAAACCGCCGGTGTTGATGATCGACACGTAAACGCACCCTGTGGTTCGTTAATCGTGGAAATCACTCCGGACCCCAAAACAGTGAGTAATAGTCCATGAATGGGCGAGAATCGCCAAAACCGCGAAAGTGTTGATGACCGACAAGTAAACGCACCCTGTGGTTCATTAATTGTGGATATCACCCGGAGCCAAAACAGTGAGTAATAGTCCATGAACGGGCCAGACCGCCAAAATCGCGATGTTGATGACCGCATGTAAGGGCACCTTGGGGTTCAATAACTATGGAAATCGCTGGGACCTCCAAACGGTGAGTAATAGTCCAAGAACGGGCCAGAATCGCCAAAATCGCCAAATGTTGATGACCGACATGTAAGCGCACCTTGGGGTTAAATACTATGGAAATCGCCGGGCCACAAAATGGTGAGTAATAGTCCAAGAAACGGGCCGAATCGCTAAAATTTGAAGTGTTGATGACCGGCATGTAAGCGCACCTAGGTTCGCTAATCATGGAAATCTCTCGGAGCCCAAAATAGTAAGTAATAGTCCAGAAATGGGCCGAATCGCCAAAACTGCCAGTGTTGATGACCGACATGTATGCGCACCTTGGGGTTCAACAACTATGGAAATCGCCGGGACCTCAAAAGGTGAGTAATAATCCAAGAACGGGCCGAATCGGTCAAAATCGCGAAAGTGTTGATGATCGACACGTAAACGCACCCTGTGGTTCGTTAATCGTGGAAATCACCCGGAGCCCAAAACAGTGAGTAATAGTCCATGAACGGGCGAATCGCCAAATCGCTGAAAGTGTTGATGACCGACAAGTAAACACACCCCAAGGTTCGTTAATCGTGGAAATCACCGGAGCCAAAAAGTGAGTAATAGTCCATGAACGGGCGAGAATCGCCAAAACCGCCAAATGTTGATGACCGACATGTAAGCGCACTGGGGTTCAATAACTATGGAAATCGCCGACCTCCAAACTGTGAGTAATAGTCCATGAACGGGACAGAATCGCCAAACCGCGGTGTTGATGACCAAAACGTAAACGTAACCCGTGGTTCCTTAATCGTGGAAAGCACTCCGAGACCCCAAAACAGTGAGTAATAGTCCATGAAATGGGCCGAATCGCCGAATCGCCATTGTTGATCACCAACATGTAAGCGCACCATGGGTTTCAATAACTATGGAAATCGCTTCGGGACCTCCAAACGGTGAGTAATAGTTCAAGAAACGAGCCAGAATCGGCCAAAACTGCTAGTGTTGATGACCAGCATGTAAGCGCACCCCAGGGTTCGTAAATCGTGGAAATCACTCCGGGACCCCAAAACAGTGAGTAATAGTCCATGAACGGGCCAGAATCGCCAAACTGCCAAGTGTTGATGACCGCATGCCAAGACACCCTGTGGTACGTTAATCGTGGAAGTCACTCCGGGAGCCCTAAACAGTGAGTAATAGTCCAAGAAAGGGGCCAGAATCAACCAAAACTGCTAGTGTTGATGACCGACATTTAAGCGCACCTTGGGGTTGAACAACTATGGAAATCGCTTCGGGACCTCAGAAAGGTGAGTAATAATCCAAGAAACGGGCCAGAATCGGCCAAAACTGCATTGTTGATGAACGACACGTAAACGCACCCCAGGGTTCGTTAATCATGGAAATCACTCCGGGAGCCCAAAACAGTCACTAGTAGAAAAGGGGGCAATGGTCCAGGCCGGTCCAGCCCATTAGTCCCGGTTCAATCCAGAACCGGGACCAATGGGGGCATCGGACCCGGTTCGTGAGCCCCGGGCCGGCCGGGCCACGGGCCATTGGTCCCGGTTCGTTCGACCTTTTGGTCCCGGTTGGTGGGATGAACCGACCAATGATCCCCGCCTGGCCCACAACCATTCGTCCGGTTCGTGGCACGAACCGACCAAAAAAACCCCTTAGTCCCGGTTAGTGCGACCAACCGACCAATGGTGGTGCCTATATATACCCCAGCGCAAGAGCAGAGCACACCGCCTGCTTTTTTCCGCCGAGGGGAGAGGGCTTGGTGGTGCTCTAGCTCACCTCATATGCACACAAGGTGTTCGATGGAATGCCCGAGCCACACTACTTAAGGTTTCTCCTCTCCAAGCTCGACCGCCAAGCTCCATTTTCCTCCATATTTGTCTAGGTTTAGCGGTCCGTCACGGCCCATCCCCGTCTTCAACGTCGTCGATCACCCGCACCGATCTCATCGGCGGCACCACCGTGGTGAGCCTCTTGTTCTTATCTTCTTTCTGAAAGGAAAAATATTATTATTTGTATGTTTAGATAGATATATACTTGTATAATTTTCTTACTTTTATAATTGCATCTTATATAGTGCGATGGTTTTGGTATCCGCCCCCGTCGGCCCTCGTCCTGTCTATGATTCGGATGTGGTATATATTATCTTTTCATAACTATTGGTTCATTTATTATTTATGACAATTATGCCGACCAACGTGACATAGATTTTATTCATCTAGGAGGTTGTTGAACCGGAAATTCCAACCGACCCTATTGTCGAGAGGTTAAATTTAGTTGAATAAGAAAACAATTTGTTGAAAGAAAAAATTAGAAAAATTGAGGAGGAGAAGATGATATTGGAGTTGCATGTTGCGGATGTCGCCGATGATCACAAGATCAAGATGGATGCAATGCGCTTGAAGATTAGAAAGATTAGAAAATATGCCATTCATACCGAGGCTTGGTATCATTATGTCGTTGGATCGGTTGTTACATTGGTTGCGATTATGATCGCATTTGTTTTCGCATTGAAATGTTTTACATAGTTTCAGTGTTTGGTTTAATTAATTTAGATGCTCGCAGAGCTTTATGTTGTTAGATGAGAACTATGTATGTACTTTGGTTTTAATGTGATGATGAACTTCTATTAATTTGGTCACTTAATTAATTATCTATTCATGATCTCTAATGATTTTTGACACACTTAATTATATATAATGCACAGATGAACCGCAATGGATGTACGGTTCAAGACACACCTCCGAGTACATTAAGGCGTGTATAATTTTCTCGAAGTGGCTGAGGCAAACAAGCAGAATGGTTTTATGTGTTGTCCATGCCCTATATGTGGGAATACGAAGTCTTACTCGACCGGAAAATCCTGCACACCCACCGCTTTACAAGGGTTTCATGCCACACTATAATGTTTGGACGAGGCACGGAGAAATAGGGGTTATGATGGAAGACGGCGAAGAAGAAGAGTACGATGACAACTATGTGCCCCTGAATACGGTGATGCTCCGGAAGATCAAGAGGAACCGACGATGTGCACGATGATGCTGCAACGGAGAAGCTGCCAAGATCAAGAGGAACCAGATGATGTGCCCGATGATGATGATCTCCGCCGGTCATTGTCGATGCAAGGACGCAACGCGAAAGTCAAAAAGAGAAGATGAAGTTCGATCGCATGCTAGAGGACCACAAAAAGGGTTGTACCCCAATTGCGAAGATGGCAACACAAAGCTAGGTACCGATCGAATTGCTGCGATGGAAGGCAGAGAATGTCGTGCTCGATAAAGGATTTGAGAAGCTACTTAAAATATTGAAGAAGAAGCTTCCAAAGGATAACGAATTGCCCGACAGACATACGCAGCAAAGAAGGTCGATGCCCTCTAGGATTGGAGGTGCGAAGATACATGCATGCCCTAATGATCTGCATCCTCTACATGGTGCGTATAAGGATCTGAACGCATGCGGTATGCGGTGCATTACGGTATAAGATCGACGAGATGACCCGGTGATGTTGACGGCGAGCCCCTGGGAAGAGGGTTCTGCGAAGGTGATGTGGTATGCTCCTATAATACCACGGTTGAAACGTCTGCTCGTAAACGGAGAGCATGCCAAGTTGATGCGATGGCACAGTGAGGACCGTAAGAAAGACGGAAGTTGAGAGCACCACCGACGGGCGAATTGATGGAGAAAAATCGAGAGAAAGTATCGGGATGAGTTTGCAAGTGAGCCAAGGAACGATGGTTTGCTTTAAGCGCGGATGGCATTAATCCTTTCGGGAGCAAAGCAGCAATCACAGCACTGGCCCGTGACTCTATGTATGTATAACCTTCCTCCTTGGATGTGCATGAAGCGGAAGTTCATTATGATGCCGTTCTCATCCAACGCCCTAAGCAACCCGGCAATGACATTGATGTGTACCTAAGGCCATTAGTTGAAGAACTTTTACAGCTGTGGAATGGAAACGGTGTACGACGTGGGATGAGCACAAACAGAGGAATTTAACCTAAAGGCGTTGTTGTTCGTGACCATCAACGATTGGCCTGCTCTCAAGAACCTTCGTGACAGATAAACAAGGGATACCACGCATGCACGCACCGCTTACTTGACATCGATAGTATATACCGCAAGCTGCGGGAAGAATGTGTACTGGCTATCGTCGATTTCTTCCGACCAACCATCAATGTCGAAAGAAAGGCAAGCATTTCAAAAGCGCAGGCAGATCACCGAAGAAGCCCGCCATGCATCGGTGATCACGCACTTGCTATGGTCAATGATTTACACGTAATCTTTGGAAAGGGTCGGCGGACTAGCTGTTCCGAGTGACGCCGAGGGACACGCACCCATGTGGAAGAAGAAATCTATATTTTGGGACCTAGCTCATCGAAAGACCTAGAGGTCCGCTCTTGATCGACGTGATGCACGTGACGAAGAACCTTTGCGTGAACCTGCTAGGCTTCTTGGGCGTGTATGGGAAGACAAAAGATACAGGTGAGGCACGAGAGGACTCGCAACGTTTGCACGAAAAAGACGGCATGCCTCCAAAGCAAGATGAAGGTCCCGCCACTATGTTTTACCAAAGAAGAGAAGGAAATCTTCTTTGAATGTCTCGCTTAGTATGAAGGTCCCGACGCGCTTCGTCGAATATAAAAGGAATAATAAATATGGCAGAGAAAAGTTTCGAACCTAAAGTCTCATGATCGCCACGTGATTATGACGCAATCGCTTCCGGTTGCATTGAGGGGCTTCTACCGAAAACGTCCGATTAGCCATTGTGAAGCTATGTGCATTCCTCAATGCAATATCTCGAAGGTGATCGATCCGAAACCATACCAAGGCTAAGGAGTGATGTGGTGCAATGTCTTGTCGGGCTTCGAGCTGGTGTTCCCACCATCCTTCTTCAATATCATGACGCACGTTCTTGTTCATCTAGTTGACGAGATTGTCATTACGGGCCCCGATTTCTACACAATATGTACCCCTTTGAGAGGTTCATGGAGTCCTAAAGAAATATGTCCAGAATCGCGCTAGGCCGAAGGAAGCATCTCCATGGGCCATCAAACAGAGGATGTCATCGGGTTTTGTGTTGACTTCATTCTGGCCTTAAGAAGATAGGTCTCCCTAAATCGCGGTATGAGGGGAGACTGACCGAAAAGGCACGCTTGGAAAGGACTCAATAATATGCAGGACGATATTCTTGGTCTCAAGCCCACTACACAGCTTCTGAGAACTCTACCTTGGTGACCCAGATGTCGATGAACACAAGAACGATCTGCGCTTCAAACACTTGAGCAAAGGCGACGATCGGATTACATGTGAACACATCAGACTTTCAGCAGTTGGTTGGAAGCACGATCGAGGTGACAAGACTGTTTGTGAGGAGCTGTACTTGTTATCCAGGGACCATCTTTGACCGTATTGATTTGGAAAGGATCTGAGATAAATGGGAATACATTTTACACGATTGACCAAGATCAAAAGAGCACCAACCAAAACAGCGGTGTCCTTTGATGCAACAACCGAGAGGGAAAGGACACATATTATGGTTACATAGTGGACATATGGGAACTTGACTACGGACATGATTTTAAGGTCCCTTTGTTTAAGTGCAAATGGGTCAATCTGTCAGAGGCGGGTGCATGTGTAGACCCACAAGACGGAATGACAACAAAGGATCTGAAAAATCTTGGGTACACCGACGAACTGTTCGTCCTAGCCAATGATGTGGCACAGGTTATCTATGTGAAGGACATGTCCAATAGACCGAGAAAGAGAAAAGATAAGGAAGCAAATACATCATACGATGAGCCAAAGCGCCACATAGTTCTTTCGTGAAAAGGGACATCGTGGGAGTGGAGGACAAGATGACATGTCTCAAGATTATGAAAAGTTTCATGAAATTCCTCCTTTAAATTCAAGGCTGACCCAACATCCCGATAAACGATGAAGATTATCCATGGTTCTGGCGCAATAAGCAAATGACACAAGCGAAGAAAAGTGAAGACTTTCTCCGCAAGTATTGTTCGCTTATGATACCATTATATTATAATCGATGAGTATGATACCATTGTTCGTTTTGTACATGCACATGCTATGTGTGGGTCAATTTATGATACCATGCCAACTTTCAACTTTTTCAGAGTTCATTTGAAATGTCTTATGGTTGACCCTCGTAATAATTAAAAATAGCAACAATAAGTATTTTGTTGTAAGTAGAAACAAAATAAATTAAATAAAGCAAGAAAGAAAACGAAAAAAAAAGTGTTTTCAAATTTGAAAATTAGTAATGGCACTAACAGAAAGTTTATAATTTTCCTAAAACTAGAAGCAAAAAGATTTAAAAATAGAGCAAAAAACAAAAGCAAATAAATAATGCAGAAAACAAAACAAAAAAACAACAATAAGTATTTTGTTGTAAGTAGAAACAAAATAAATTAAATAAAGCAAGAAAGAAAACAAAAAAAAGTGTTTTCAAATTTGAAAATTAGTAATGGCACTAACAGAAAGTTTATAATTTTCCTAAAACTAGAAGCAAAAAGATTTAAAAATAGAGCAAAAACAAAAGAAAATAAATAATGCAGAAAACAAAACAAAAAACAACAATAAGTATTTTGTTGTAAGTAGAAACAAAATAAATTAAATAAAGCAAGAAAGAAAACAAAAAAAAGTGTTTTCAAATTTGAAAATTAGTAATGGCACTAACAGAAAGTTTATAATTTTCCTAAAACTAGAAGCAAAAGATTTAAAAATAGAGCAAAAACAAAAGAAAATAAATAATGCAGAAAACAAAACAAAAAACAACAATAAGTATTTTGTTGTAAGTAGAAACAAAATAAATTAAATAAAGAAAGAAAAAATGCCACCTCTTGGGCCGCCACGGCCTGAATACGATCGGTATCCCTATTTGGGCCAGATTCAGGCCCCAGAAGGCCTGAAGGTCCAACAGCAACGAAGGAGCAAGTAGGCCCATAAGCCTGCAGTTCAAAGGAGTTCAAGAGGGCGGCGGTGGGGCTTATAAACCACTACGCCCTCTCAACTAGCGAGTGGGATTAAACTTTGGCCCGACGCTGGCAGTGAGGCCTTTGGTCCCGGTTGGTGGCACCAACCGGGACTAAAGAGGCTTTAGTCGGTTGTAGCCACCAACGGGACCAAAGGTCGCAGCTTCCCGCCCTTTGGGCTGCCGAATTGAGAGTGGTCCCGGTTGGTGGCTCCAACGGGACTAAAATAACATTAGTCACGGTTGGTGTCACCAACCGACCAATCTTATATATATAAGTGGCACTTTGCGTTTTGCAGTTCATCACCACATTGCCCCGACGACGCCGAACGATCGACGCCGCCAGTTGCCCCGATGCCGCCGCCGCTGCCGCTGCCGCTGCCGCCATCGCCGTCGCGCTCGCCGTCGTCGTCGCCGTCCTCCCGAACTGCGCTTCGCCGTCGTCGCCGCTTGAGCTCTGCCTTGTCGCCGTCGCCCATGGCCCTCGTGGTCGTCGTCGCTGTCGCCGTCGCCCGCCCCTCGCTCCGCCATCACGCTGTGAGCCTGCCGCCAAGACGCCATGTGGCTCTTTTTTTTCATTTTATTATTTTAGTTTTTTTTCTGTTCATATAATGCATATATGTGTATGTGTATGTATATATGTTCATATATGTTGTGTATATGTTTCATTTTATTAGTTTTTTTTCTGTTCATATAATATATATATGTGTATGTGTATGTATATGTTCATATATGTTATGTATATGTTTCATTTTATTAGTTTTTTTTTCTGTTCATATAATGCATATATGTGTATGTGTATGTATATATGTTCATATATGTTATGTATATGTTTCATTTTATTAGTTTTTTTCTGTTCATATATGTGTATGTATATATGCGGCTCTGTTCATATGTGGCTATATATATGCAAAAGATAGATTTTAGAAAAGTTCGTTTTTTTTCTGTTCACAGATTTTTTTGTTGATATTAATTATTGTAGAATATGCAAATGTTGGTATATTCATATGAACAATGCATTAGGAAAAACCTTTGTTTTTTTTTGGAATTTTCTATTTGAACATTTTTTTAAAACAAGCAAGACTAAAAGAATGAGAGGAAAAGGAAAATAAGAAGAGGAAGAAAGGAGAAAAGAGGAGAGGAAGAAGAGGAGAAATAAATAAGAAGAGGAAAAAGAAGAAGAAGAAGAGAAGAAGAAAGGAATAGAGGAGAAAGGAGAAATTCTATTTTTTCTTCTTCTCCTCTATTCCTTTCTTCTTCTCCTATTTTTTTCTTCTTTTACTTCTTCTTCTTCTTCCTTCTTCCTTCTTCCTCTTTTCTTCCTTTTCCTTAATTATTTTCCTTTCTCGAGGGAGAAGAAGCAAAAGAAGAGGAGAAGAAGAAAGAAAGGAAAGGAGAAAGAAGAAACTTAAACACGAGGGGGTGGTACCGATACCCCCTCCCCGATATGTATATGTATGTCGCGTCGTTGTCGATATAATTAACCCCTCTAGATACAACTGCAGCACCCCTCGCCCTCTCGCTCGACCAAAACTCTCGAGGACACCCAAACCCTAGAGAGAAAACGATGTTGAATAATAATTGACATGTTGTCAATATTTGCGTAAACTATGGAGCACTCCCGAGACGAAGAAATGAAGCGATGTTGGAAATAATCGCAAATGGAAGTGATGATGTTAAGGCGTCATTTCTCATCGACACCGTTGGTCGATGGATGAAGAAGAGGGCTATGATTATGATGGCTTCACTCATTAATGCCGGTACAAGAGGAGGACTATGTTCATGATGGCTCCGGTGACACAATGGAGGTACAAGACGAAGGAGACCGTGCAGCCGAAGTCACCGAACCGAGTCCGCCAGGTATATATATATTAGTTAAGCCCGTACGACAAGTTAATTGATGCATCCATTGTTTTGGTATATGTACACATATTAAGTATCGTCGTCTTTCTTCCTTATAATTTCTAGCCCTCGGATCGAGCACAACTTGCACGGAGACGAGGCCCAAGAAAAGTTGAGCTCGGATGAAAAGTTTGAGATCATAGAAATCGCGCCCGACGGCGAACCGATTGAACCCAACCGGACAAAGAAGGCATTTTACGCTTTCGGCGGGGTTCTTGTTAGGGACAGATCCCGATCAGCATCCAAGCAATGGTATAAGCCTGCTAAGGATGAAGACGCTGAGGTGTCTTATGTCAATCATATGCAGAAAGAAGATCTTTGGAATGAGCTGAAGGCAAATTTCACCCTACCGCCAGAGGAGGATCCGGAGAAGCCAGTTAAAGAGCAATTAATCAAGTCTGGTGCTCTTAAGAAGATGGCTGGCCTAATGAGGAGGTGGAGGAAAGAGCTGAACCAGTTTGTCAAGAAAAAAGAGACACCAGAATTCATCGGCAAATATGAGAAGATCAAAGATCATCGCCCGCATTTGTGGCCCACATGACATCGGAAAAGAGTAAGAAGATGTCGGAGACAAACAAGAAAAATGCTGCGAAGAAGACGCTTCACCATCGCACGGGTCGGTGGCTACCTCAAAGCCCAGCCTAAGTGGTCCAAGGCTGAGCATGATCTGCTTGAAAAGGGATCGAACCAGAGGCGATCTGCTGGCGGACCGTTGCGGACTTGGTTCTTCGGGCTGGCGGAACCTTGGACCTGTAATAGGGCAAATGTCGATGGACGAACGAGCAGCTGCAAACACCAGTCAAGAAACTTCGACAATATATTGATCTTTGCGCAATGAGGGACGTTCCTTCCAAGCAGGGAGAAGGACGAGCTCACAATGGCCCTTGGGAATCCCGAGCACCGGACGGACACGAGGCACGCCAGCTCGCTTCCGTGGAAGGTTGGTTTTCCGGACGCAGGGGTTACAAAACCCACGAGAGGAGGAAGAAAGTGGAGCATGACCAAATGCAGGCGCTGCTTGGAAGGGTAATGGGGCTAGAGGATCGAGAAGAGGAACGAGAAGCGCAGATCGCAACAAACGACATGCCAAGCTTCCCGGTTACCCCGCCATCTCAAGCAGAAGCAGCGTTGCTTCCACCGAGCTGCTTCAGCGGAGCATGTCTTGACGGCCTCGCCAGCTATCCGTGGATGGTATCACGGAGTCTCAAAATTGCCACATTATGGCGCGATGCATGAATTTGAAGGTCAAGGCGGCTGTTGGCCAAGTTTATCCTAGTGGACCCGCACAACTTATCACCGCCACCGATTCGGAAGGATTTGCTAAGGTGATGGTGGATGAAATAACGGAGGATTTGAGGACCTCGAGCTTGAGCACCCTACCGGTGAAGGGGAGACTAGGCTGGGTTCTGCTCAAGACTCCATGCCTATGGCGGAAGGAGCTCATCGACCTTATGAGGCTGGACGCCTCCGCCTCCTCCTCCTCATCCGTGAGTCAGGCACTCCGCCTCCTCCACCGCCTCCTCCTCCGACGAGTGACGATCAGGGCACGCATGGCGGCACTCCGCCTCCACCGCCTCCTCCTCCGCGAGTGAAGATCGGGCACGCGTGGCGGCACTCCGCCCCTTCTCCGTGGCGTGGCGGCACTCCGCCTCCTCCTTCTCCGCCTCGCCGGCAAGGGCGGAAGAGACACGCCCGCCCGGCTGCTCCGACGCGTCGTAGTCCTTCTCCTCCGCCTCGTAAGCAAGCACGAAGGAAGGCAGACGCCGCAGCCGCTCCGTCTGCTCCGGCGTCTAGCAAGACAAGAAAAGAGAGGCAATCTGACACGGTCCACCTCTAAAGCACTGTAGAGAAGTTACCGTATGAGAGGAGCAAGGAGGAAAACGACACGATCGTCTAGACCCAAGTGAAGGAGTTCTTTGAAGGGTTAAAGCAAAGATACATCCACCTCCGGAGGAGAAGGTCGATCCGTGAAAGCAAAGCGCACTCTCAATGCCCCGAGGAAACCACCAAAGTCTCCGCCGAGAACCAACTATGAGCGCATCTTGAGCAGACATATCTCCAAGCCAAGCGGTGGGAACTACTATCACCGATAAAAGGTTAAAAGAACAACGGGCAAAGGGAAAAAATTGCCCAGCTCGGCGAACAAGCACAGCAATCGTGCCCCCGCTGAATGTGTCTAATCCTCCGGGGGCGGTGGCGGTTATGGCAATCTTGAAGATTACCACTGACGATGCACTTCCTGATTTCATGGAGGTGGACTTATTCAGATCTGAGTACGGAAGCCTCTCGTCAAAGATGAAAAGTCTCGACAACAATGATGCGAAGATTCCACAGTTGGTACATGAAAACCTGCGAGAGTCCGAGGGGACGAACACTTTGTATCTGAATATTAAAGAGGAGCACGACCTCGTTTCAAATGATGTGTTGTCTATTCCATTTGAGGAGTTCCTCGAGTTCTTCAATCAAAAGGCCCTCGATAAATTAATGGTCTTTTGCTACTGCTGTAAGTACTATTTCATCATTAGTCTTTATATATAGCTCGGCTCTTTCATTGCATGTATTTATAATTAATTATCCTCAATATATTATGCAGATTGAAGATCGTCGAGTGCAAAAAATGAAATCTATGATATTGGGTTCATTAACACAAATATCATAGATGTTTTTCTGGTTGAAAAGCACGCCAAGAGGCCGAGGACAACTTGCTACAATCATTGATCAAAAATCAAAACAAAGATACCATACTCTTTCCTTACCACGGCCCGTGAGTATTCTTTGTCGTGTGCATATTCGGTTTTCCTTATTACTCGGCGAGGTTAATGTAATTGATGAGTTATGCATGCGTGCAGGTTCCACTATATTCTTCTAGAGATTAAGCTTGGCGTGGACTAGTAACCGTCTTAGACTCGAGACGGAAAGATCCCAGCACCTATCGGACATGGTGAAATGCTCGACAAGTAAGTTCAATCGATCATTATCGCACCATATCGGCAACTTTTGTTCATTTCCTGATATCTCAAGTAATAACAAATATTTTCTTTGTCTTGCAGGGTTTGGAAACAGTTCACCGCACAAGCTCGGGACTGCCGAAGGAGCTGCGATATACATACCGAAAGTAAGTACTCATTGGCGCAGATCTCCGTTGATTCTATAGCTATACTTTCATCAATGCCATTTATATAATGCTTCATTATCAGTTTGATTGACCTCTATTTCTCGTAAAAGTGCTTGTGGCAGGAGGAAGGGAATGATTTACATGGATACTACGTGTGCGAGTTCATCCACAACGCGACATTGAAAAACAAGCGGGCTACTCTAGAAGACAATATGAAGTGCGTAAGCAATAATATTCATAATTTCATTTTATTACACCATCATTTCTGTTGAGTTTCATTCATATATATGTATTAATTAACCCCTTCTTCAAATTAATTAGACTTGGCGGATGGGATGAACTCCTACCACCAGACCGCATGAAAGCAATTCAAGAGGAATTGGCGGGATTCTTTCTTGAACACGTCATCAATAAAGCGGAGAATACCATGTGGAACTTGAATTCAAATGCTAGTGGTTTGTAATTAAGAGATCTTATATAGATTGTACATGTATGTAGCCAGTAAAACTTGTTGTTGACCAATCTCTCGTAGAAGGAGAGGTCGATCGATCACTTCTCTCGGTATGCATGACGAACTTCACATCTTGAATGGTTCTCTTGATCACTTATGTATATATACTACGTGGCGTCGAGCAAGCACGGACATAATTAAGAGAGGACACTTCTCTCTATTAATTAGCTAGCTAATGAAACACCTAAATTTAACCACCCCAAAACCCCCAAAACCCCCAACCCCTCCTTTCAAAAAAAAACCAGGCCTTTGGAATGCAGACACGTGGGCGCCTTTTGGTCCCGGTTGGAGCCACCAACCGGGACCAAAGGCCCCGATTTGGGCTCGGCGACTTTGGGCCACGTGGAGCTCATTGGTCCCGGTTCGTGTTTGAACCGGGACTAATGGGTTGAGGTATTATTAACGACCCATTAGTCCCAGTTCCCGAACCGGGACTAAAGGCCCTTACGAACCGGGACTGATTGGTGGTTTTCTACTAGTGAGTGAGTAATAGTCCATGAAACGGGCCAGAATCGGCCAAAACTGCGAGTGTTGATGACCGACAAGTAAACGCACCCCAGGGTTCATTAATCGTGGATATCACTCCGGGAGCCAAAAACAGTGAGTAATAGTCCATGAAACGGGCCAGAATCGGCCAAAACTGCCAGTGTTGATGACCGGCATGTAAGCGCACCTTGGGGTTCAATAACTATGGAAATCGCTTTGGGACCTCCAAACGGTGAGTAATAGTCCAAGAAACGGGCCAGAATCGGCCAAAACTGCCAGTGTTGATGACCGACATGTAAGCGCACCTTGGGGTTAAATACTATGGAAATCGCTTCGGGGCCACAAAACGGTGAGTAATAGTCCAAGAAACCGAGCAGAATCGGCTGAAATTGCGAGTGTTGATGACCGGCATGTAAGCGCACCCTAGGGTTCGCTAATCATGGAAATCTCTCCGGGAGCCCAAAATAGTGAGTAATAGTCCAGGAAATGGGCCAGAATCGGCCAAAACTGCTAGTGTTGATGACCGACATGTAAGCGCACCTTGGGGTTCAACAACTATGGAAATCGCTTTGGGACCTCAAAAAGGTGAGTAATAATCCAAGAAACGGGCCAGAATCGGTCAAAACTGCGAGTGTTGATGACCGACACGTAAACGCACCCCAGGGTTCGTTAATTGTGGAAATCACTCCGGGAGCCCAAAACAGTGAGTAATAGTCCATGAAACGGGCCAGAATCGGTCAAAACTGCGAGTGTTGATGACCGACAAGTAAGCACACCCCAAGGTTCGTTAATCGTGGAAATCACTTGAGAGCCAAAAAGTGAGTAATAGTCCATGAAGCGGGCGAGAATCGCCAAAAGCGCGATGTTGATGACCGACATGTAAGCGCACTGGGGTTCAATAACTATGGAAATCGCCGGGACCTCCAAGCGGTGAGTAATAGTCCAAAAGCGGGACAGAATCGACCAAAACTGCGGTGTTGATGACCAAAGCGAAGCGTAACCTGGGGTTCCTTAATCGTGGAAAGCACTCCGAGACCCCAAAACAGTGAGTAATAGTCCATGAAATGGGCCAGAATCGGCCAGAACTGCCATTGTTGATCACCAACATGTAAGCGCACCATGGGTTTCAATAACTATGGAAATCGCTTCGGGACCTCCAAACGGTGAGTAATAGTCCAAGAAACGAGCCAGAATCGGCCAAAACTGCTAGTGTTGATGACCGGCATGTAAGCGCACCCAGGGTTCGTAAATCGTGGAAATCACTCCGGGACCCAAAAACAGTGAGTAATAGTCCATGACACGGGCCAGAATCGACCAAAACTGCCAGTGTTGATGACCGGCATGCCAGCACACCCCAGGGTTCGTTAATCGTGGAAGTCACTCCGGGAGCCCTAAACAGTGAGTAATAGTCCAAGAAAGAGGCCAGAATCAGCCAAAACTGCTAGTGTTGATGACCGACATGTAAGCGCACCTTGGGGTTGAACAACTATGGAAATCGCTTCGGGACCTCAGAAAGGTGAGTAATAATCCAAGAAACGGGCCAGAATCGGCCAAAACTGTCAGTGTTGATGACCGACATGTAAACGCACCCCAGGGTTCGTTAATCGTGGAAATCACTCTGGGAGCCCAAAACAGTGAGTAATAGTGCATGAAATGGGCCAGAATCGGCCAAAACTGCGAGTGTTGATGACCGACAAGTAAACGCACCCCAGGGTTCATTAATCGTGGATATCACTCAGGAGCCAAAAGCAGTGAGTAATAGTCCATGAAGCGGGCGAGAATCGCCAAAACGCGATGTTGATGACCGGCATGTAAGCGCACCTTGGGGTTCATTAACTATGGAAATCGCTTTGGGACCTCCAAACGGTGAGTAATAGTCCAAGAAACGGGCCAGAATCGGCCAAAACTGCCAGTGTTGATGACCGACATGTAAGCGCACCTTGGGGTTAAATACTATGGAAATAGCTTCGGGGCCACAAAACGGTGAGTAATAGTCCAAGAAACGGGCCAGAATCGGCTGAAATTGCGAGTGTTGATGACCGGCATGTAAGCGCACCCTAGGGTTCGCTAATCATGGAAATCTCTCCGGGAGCCCAAAATAGTGAGTAATAGTCCAGGAAATGGGCCAGAATCGGCCAAAACTGCCAGTGTTGATGACCGACATGTATGCGCACCTTGGGGTTCAACAACTATGGAAATCGCTTCGGGACCTCAAAAAGGTGAGTAATATTCAAAAGCGGGCGAATCGGTCAAAGCTGCGAGTGTTGATGACCGACACGTAAACGCACCCTGTGGTTAGTTAATCGTGGAAATCACCAGGAGCCCAAAGCAGTGAGTAATAGTCCATGAAGCGGGCGAATCGGCCAAAAGCTGCAGTGTTGATGACCGACAAGTAAACACACCCCAAGGTTCGTTAATCGTGGAAATCACTTCGGGAGCCAAAAAAGTGAGTAATAGTCCATGAAACGGGCCAGAATCGGCCAAAACTGCCAGCGTTGATGACCGACATGTAAGCGCACCTTGGGGTTCAATAACTATGGAAATCGCTTCGGGACCTCCAAACGGTGAGTAATAGTCCAAGAAACGGGACAGAATCGGCCAAAACTGCTAGTGTTGATGACCAAAACGTAAACGTAACCCAGGGTTCCTTAATCGTGGAAAGCACTCCGAGACCCCAAAACAGTGACACTACTAGGAAAAGGGCTATAGATAGGATTGATTCTAATGGCGCACTGTGGAAGCAGTGCGCCACTACTATATACTAATGGCGCACCTGTTCCTCATACGCCATTAGAGTGGAAGACACTAATGGCGCATGGCGGACAGAGTGCGCCATTAGTATGAATTTCTTTTTTTTTTCCATTTTCCCATACATACTAATGGCGCATGAACCAACCAATGCGCCATTACTATATATAACTTCTAATGTCGCACCGGCTAGGATGTGCGCCATTACTGTATCCCTCTCCATCTCGATCTCGATCCCCCTCCATCTCGATCTCGATCCCCCTCCATCTCGATCTCGATCCCCCTCCATCTCGATCGCACCAAGACCTCCCCGCTAGCTCTACCCATCGCAACCTCCCGCTCCACCGCGAGGGAGCACCGGCCTGACCCAAGACCAAGCACATTTTGAACATATTTTTATTTTTTTACTATTTTTTATAAAAATATTACATTATAATTTAAACAAGTTTGATAAACACAAATAAATATAAAAAACAACATTTAAAATGCATAAAAAATATTACTGTTATGATTTAAACAAGTTTGAACATATTTAAACACAAGTTTGAACATATTTAAAATGCATATTCTGATCCCCTCCATCTCGATCTCGATCCCCCATCTCGATCTCGATCCCCCTCCATCTCGATCGCACCGCACCTCCCCGCTAGCTCTACCCATCGCAACCTCCCCGCTCCATCAGCGGAGCACCGGCCCGACCCTCCACGCATAACCGCACATTTTGAACATATTTTAATTTTTTTACTATTTTTATAAAAATATTACACTGTTATAATTTAAACAAGTTTGATAAACACAAATAAATATAAAAACAGCATTTAAAATGCATAAAAATATTCTTGTTATGATTTAAACAAGTTTGAACATATTTAAACACAAGTTTGAACATATTTAAAATGCATATTCTTGATCCCCTCCATCTCGATCTCGATCCCCCATCTCGATCTCGACCCCCTCCATCTCGATCGAACCCGCACCTCCCCGCTAGCTCTACCCATCGCAGCCCTCCCCGCTCCACCACGAGACACTGCCTGCCCCCCCAGCATAACCCGCACATTTTGAACATATTTTAGTTTTTTTTACTATTTTTATAAAAATATTACACTATTATAATTTAAACAAGTTTGATAAACACAAATAAATATAAAAACAGTATTTAAAATGCATAAAAATATTACTGTTATGATTTAAACAAGTTTGAACATATTTAAACACAAATAAATATAAAAACACCATTTAAAATGCATAAAAAATATTGGGGATCACAGGAGTGAACCCGGGACTTCACAGTGTGAGAATTGGCTCTTGACCGGTCGAGCTAGTAGAGGACTTGATGTGGATCAGTTCAGGTGGAATATAACCTGTTGGCTCGGCAGAAATACTAATGGCGCACCATGGTGGTGCGCCATTAGTGTGGATACTTATGGCGCACCCGTGGTTGGTGCGCCATTAGTATTGTGCCTCCATCCATCCATAGTCCTCCCGGCCCACCTCTCTCCTCGCCTCGATCCCCTCTCTCCCTCGCCTCGCCTCGATCCCTTCCACAGCCGCGCTGCCCGCCGCCTCGATCCCTTCCCGGCGCCGCTGCCCGCCGCCTCGGCGCTGCCCGCCGCCTCGGCGCTGCCCAGCCGCCCCCAGCGCGCTGCCCGCCGCCCCCCACGCTGCCCACCGCCTCGCGCCTCGACGACCTAACGCCGACGCCTCGACGCCGGGCGAGCGACGACCAGTACTCCATTTGTCCCCAACCCCTCTCCCCACCCTGGCGGCCGGGTTTCGATCGGATCCCCTCTCGCGCTTCGTCTCCGGCCGGCCGCTGGGTTCCCAGGCCGCCCGCCGGCACCGGCGATCATAAAGGATGAGTGCTTCATCATAAAGCATGCAAGTGACCTACACAAAATCCCTTTGAATGTTCGTCATCTCACAATATTCACTAGTAATTTTGGCTACTCTGAATTGAAGAGCATATGCAACAAGAAAAAATTGCGGTCCTTGGTTTGGTATGGTCACAGTCCAACCAATTTTGCGGTAGTGATTGACTCTTGGTTCAGGGAACTCTTGAAAATTCGTGTATTGATTTTTGAGGCTTTCAGAGTAAGAGAGCTACCTGAGAGCATGGGCAGTTCAAAGCATCTGCGTTACCTTTGTTTAAAAAGATGTTCATATACTCTTATTCTTCCCTCATCGATTCATTGCCTACTTCATCTCAAAACAATAGAAGTTGGTGATTGTGAGTTTAAAAGCTTCCCTCAAGGCTTTAGTGATGTCATCAGCTTACAGAAAATTAAATCAGTGCACCTTGATTATAACAAGGACCACTCTGACAGACTCTGTCTAAATTGGCTACTTGGTGGAATTAGTGGTGAGAAGCGTGTCGAGATGATGGAACAATTACCTCATTGGAATCTCAACATCGATCATAAAGGATTACTTGGTGGATCATGTCCTTCACGGCTCCGCCTAATCTCTTGCCAAGGTTACGTCAACTTAAATTCATTTCATGCTGTAACATTCAGAACATACCGTTCTTTGAACCACTCTATCATGAAGAAATGTCAGACAACCTTCATCATCTTGAAGAGTTATATATCGACAATTGTAATTCCCTTACATCTATTGGAGTCTCTGCAGCAAGCAGCAGTGTTGGAGCATTATCATCCTTTGCTAGACTAATTATTATCGGGTGCGGAGGATTATTTAGTCTTGATGGATTCCCAAAACCAGATTATGTACCTGCCTTGAAGACCATTCTTATTCACTAGGAATTGTGCTTCTGGATGCATTATGTGCCATTGGTCTTTTTTATAAGCAAAAACAATTGTTAGCTTTTAGATGTTGTGGTGGTTCACTTGGTGGTATATTGTTTTGACTTACACTTGTTAGCTTTTTTATAAGCAAAAACATGCCAATGTATTTTCCATGCTATGATGGAGGCCTTTTTTGCCTTGTCCACCGAGAGGCCCTTGAGTTTGCGGAATGTCGATTAACTTCTGTTCGGCAAATTGGTACTCCATATGTCCTATTTTCAGCAAAGGTCATGCTGAAATTTTCCGTGAATTTTAGCATGACTTTGCTAAAAATAGGACATATGGGGTAATACTGCGACTAATGCATGTTTTATGATCTGTTGTAAGGGTACTAATTGGTCTCTTCGCTGCTTATTAGAGATGGCGGAAGCAACCACCGCCGATCTGCGACACATGATATGAGTTGGATGATTCGAGTTCTTAGCTATCATACTTGAGGCTTGATTGGATCCATGACGCTGGTATATAAAAGCGAGAGATCTCCCTTCACCCATCTCATTATGATATCATTGTTTGCTACATCACTCATTTTCCCAAACTGCAGAGGCTGCTGACAGGTTTATGAACATCTTGATGGGTGAAGATCCGCAAATAATGTGAAGCTGCGACAGGCGGCAGCGGGTTTTATGAGCGATGGGATGTGCGGTTGGCGATCAAGAAGGGCCACATGTACTTGTCTCGTGGGTGGGAGAACTTCTACCGTGCCTATGACCTGCAGCTGGGGTACTTACTTGTCTTGAGTACTATTTACAGCAGCCAACATGCTCATCGTGAAGGTGTACAACAAGACTATGTGTCGCATGCGATCGCAGCCGATGATGATGCGATGCGTTCGCCTCTTCTTATTCCTCTACATTTGGCTTTGTCTCACATCGATTGTTAACGGTCATTGTTGCATTTTGGACAGGTAGGAGCAGCAGCGAGCGATCATCAGCTACTGACCAAAGCAGCGGCGACTATGGCTGTAGCAAGCAAAGAGCGATCTCGCTATAGCGACAATGACAGCGGATTCTGGCACCAGCATAGACAACAAGAAGGATGATCCGGTTTGGAGTGCGGGAGAAGAGGAGCAGAGTGAGGATGAGGAGCTACATCATGACGATGGGCATCAGTGAGGATGACCTAGCTGGTGGTGGCTGACCAAGGGCAAGAGATGGTGGTGGTGACGATGGGCAAGAGATGGAGGTGGCTGAGGATGACCTAGCGATGGTCGTGCTGAAGGTGGCCTCGCGATGGTGGTGGTGCTCGACAATGACCACGCACCGGTGGTGGCGCGGCGATCCCACAGGTGGGCGACATGACCACGCCAATTGTGGTGAAGACTACATCCCACTACCTCCACTGCCTCCACCGCCTCGCCGCTCTAGACGCATCGAGGAGATGAAGGAGAAGAAGGAGAAGAACTGCCTACTTTGTCGGTATGTCGGATCTCCTATAGGTTAGCTATCCAAAATGATATATATATACTTAGTTACCTATGTTATCTCTAATATGCTTAGTTTCCTATAGGTTAGCTTCATTTTACCTAAGTTGGCTCTAATATACTAACTTAGAGCTTATATGCTTAGTTTCCTATAGGTTAGCTCCAAAATAACTTATGTTAGCACAAAATGATCAAGTTTACATAATAAGCTTATAGTCTTTTTCTTAATCTTCTTCTTTTCCAAAATGACATAGGTTAGCTTCATTTTACCTAAGTTGGCTCTAATATACTAACTTAGACCTTATATGCTTAGTTTCCTATAGGTTAGCTCCAAAATAACTTATGTTAGCACAAAATGATCAAGTTTACATAATAAGCTTATAGTCTTTTTCTTCTAGTGTTCTTCCTCTTCTAGTATTCTTCTAGTCTTCTTCTTTTTCTTCTTCTAACTTCTTGTTTATCATTTTGCAGATTTGATTTAATTGACGGAAGCTTGCGTGGATGGGGTGCTTCTTTTCCATTTGTGTTTTTATTTTGTATGAATGTGAAACTTTTGTGAATAGATGGATAACGGTGTTGGATGAACAATGTGAAACTTTTGTAACGACGGAACTATGTGTTGGCTATGTACGTATGTATATATGATGAAACTTGTGTGTTGGATATGATTGCTATATGGATGCTTGTTGTATATATATATGTGTTGAATATCTCATATGTGAAATAGTGACATGAGATTAAGAAGAAAAGAATTTAAAAGTTGTTACTAATGGCGCACTACAATGTGTCATACTTTTGTAAGTATAGCAGATAATAGTGGCGCTTGTGAAGCAGTACTAATGGCGCCTTTGCACAGTGCGCCATTAGAATCTAAGATTCTAATGGCGCACATGTGGTGCGCCAATAGAAAAAATTCTAATGGCGTGATGCCAGTGGCGCACCAGCCATGCGCCATTAGAAGGCAAAACTGGTGCGCCACTAGCATGCCTTTTCCTAGTAGTGTGAGTAATAGTCCATGAAATGGGCCAGAATCGGCCAGAACTGCCATTGTTGATCACCAACATGTAAGCGCACCATGGGTTTCAATAACTATGGTAATCGCTTCGGGACCTCCAAACAGTGAGTAATAGTTCAAGAAACGAGCCAGAATCGGCCAAAACTGCCAGTGTTGATGACCGGCATGTAAGCGCACCCCAGGGTTCGTAAATCGTGGAAATCACTCCGGGACCCCAAAACAGTGAGTAATAGTCCATGAAACGGGCCAGAATCGGCCAAAACTGCCAGTGTTGATGACCGGCATGCTAGCACACCCCAGGGTTCGTTAATCGTGGAAGTCACTCCGGGAGCCCTAAACAGTGAGTAATAGTCCAAGAAAGGGGCCAGAATCAACCAAAACTGCTAGTGTTGATGACGGACATGTAAGCGCACCTTGGGGTTGAACAACTATGGAAATCGCCGGGACCTCGTAAAGGTGAGTAATAATCCAAAAGCGGGCAGAATCGCCAAAAGCGCGATGTTGATGATCGACACCGTAAGCGCACCCTGTGGTTCGTTAATCGTGGAAATCACTCCGGGAGCCCAAAACAGTGAGTAATAGTCTATGAAACGGGCCAGAATCGGCCAAAACAGCGAGTGTTGATGACCGACAAGTAAACGCACCCCAGGGTTCATTAATCGTGGATATCACTCCGGGAGCCAAAAACAGTGAGTAATAGTCCATGAAGCGGGCGAGAATCGCCAAAAGCGCGATGTTGATGACCGGCATGTAAGCGCACCTTGGGGTTCAATAACTATGGAAATCGCTTTGGGACCTCCAAACGGTGAGTAATAGTCCAAGAAACGGGCCAGAATCGGCCAAAACTGCCAGTGTTGATGACCGACATGTAAGCGCACCTTGGGGTTAAATACTATGGAAATCGCTTCGGGGCCACAAAACGGTGAGTAATAGTCCAAGAAACGGGCCAGAATCGGCTGAAATTGCGAGTGTTGATGACCGGCATGTAAGCGCACCCTAGGGTTCGCTAATCATGGAAATCTCTCCGGGAGCCCAAAATAGTGAGTAATAGTCCAGGAAATGGGCCAGAATCGCCAAAGCGCGATGTTGATGACCGACATGTATGTGCACCTTGGGGTTCAACAACTATGGAAATCGCTTCGGGACCTCAAAAAGGTGAGTAATAATCCAAGAAACGGGCCAGAATCGGTCAAAACTGCGAGTGTTGATGACCGACACGTAAACGCACCCCAAAGTTCGTTAATCGTGGAAATCACTTCGGGAGCCAAAAAAGTGAGTAATAGTCCATGAAACGGGCAAGAATCGGCCAAAACTGCCAGTGTTGATGACCGACATGTAAGCACACCTGGGGGTTCAATAACTATGGAAATCGCTTCGGGACCTCCAAACGGTGAGTAATAGTCCAAGAAACGGGACAGAATCGGCCAAAACTGCCAGTGTTGATGACCAAAACGTAAACGTAACTCAGGGTTCCTTAATCGTGGAAAGCACTCCGAGACCCCAAAATAGTGAGTAATAGTCCATGAAATGGGCCAGAATCGGCCAGAACTGCCATTGTTGATCACCAACATGTAAGCGCACCATGGGTTTCAATAACTATGGTAATCGCTTCGGGACCTCCAAAAGGTGAGTAATAGTTCAAGAAACGAGCCAGAATCGGCCAAAACTACAAGTGTTGATGACCGGCATGTAAGCGCACCCCAGGGTTCGTAAATCGTGGAAATCACTCCGGGACCCCAAAACAGTGAGTAATAGTCCATGAAGCGGGCGAGAATCGGCCAAAACTGCGGTGTTGATGACCGGCAAAGCACACCCAAGGGTTAGTTAATCGTGGAAGTCACTCAGGAGCCCTAAGCGGTGAGTAATAGTCCAAGAAAGGGGCGAATCAACCAAAACTGCTAGTGTTGATGACCGACATGTAAGCGCACCTTGGGGTTGAACAACTATGGAAATCGCCGGGACCTCGAAAGGTGAGTAATAATCCAAAAGCGGGCGCGAATCGGCCAAAACTGCGATGTTGATGGCCGACACGTAAACGCACCCTGTGGTTCGTTAATCGTGGAAATCACTCAGGAGCCCAAAACAGTGAGTAATAGTCCATGAAGCGGGCGAGAATCGGCCAAAAGCTGCAGTGTTGATGACCGACAAGTAAGCGCACTTGGGGTTCATTAATCGT
Source organism: Aegilops speltoides (assembly GCA_021437245.1). Taxonomy (NCBI): domain Eukaryota; kingdom Viridiplantae; phylum Streptophyta; class Magnoliopsida; order Poales; family Poaceae; genus Aegilops; species Aegilops speltoides. The sequence goes on from JAHHZJ010000028.1 coordinate 97,408, forward strand.
GGATATCACTCCGGAGCCAAAAAGCAGTGAGTAATAGTCCATGAAGCGGGCGAGAATCGGCCAAAACTGCAGTGTTGATGGCCCGCATGTAAGCGCACCTTAGGGTTCAATAACTATGGAAATCGCTTTGGGACCTCCAAGCGGTGAGTAATAGTCCAAAAGCGGGCGAGAATCGGCCAAAACTGCGATGTTGATGACCGACATGTAAGCGCACCTTGAGGGTTAAATACTATGGAAATCGCTTCGGGGCCACAAAACGGTGAGTAATAGTCCAAGAAATGGGCCAGAATCGGCTGAAATTGCGAGTGTTGATGACCGGCATGTAAGCGCACCCTAGGGTTCGCTAATCATGGAAATCTCTCCGGGAGCCCAAAGTAATAGTCCAGGAAATGGGCCAGAATCGGCCAAAACTGCCAGTGTTGATGACCGACATGTAAGCGCACCTTGGGGTTCAACAACTATGGAAATCGCTTCGGGACCTCAAAAAGGTGAGTAATAATCCAAGAAACGGGCCAGAATCGGTCAAAACTGCGAGTGTTGATGACCGACACGTAAACGCGCCCCAGGGTTCGTTAATCGTGGAAATCACTCCGGGAGCCCAAAACAGTGAGTAATAGTCCATGAAACGGGCCAGAATCGGCCAAAACTGCGAGTGTTGATGACCGACAAGTAAACACACCCCAAGGTTCGTTAATCGTGGAAATCACTTCGGGAGCCAAAAAAGTGAGTAATAGTCCATGAAACGGGCCAGAATCGGCCAAAACTGCCAGTGTTGATGACCGGCATGCCAGCACACCCCAGGGTTCGTTAGTCGTGGAAGTCACTGCGAGAGCCCTAAACAGTGAGTAATAGTCGAAGAAAGGGGCCAGAATCAGCCAAAACTGCTAGTGTTGATGACCAACATGTAAGCGCACCTTGGAGTTGAACAACTATGGAAATCGCTTCGGGACCTCAGAAAGGTGAGTAATAATCCAAGAAACGGGCCAGAATCGGTCAAAACTGCGAGTGTTGATGACCGACACGTAAACGCACCCCAGGGTTCGTTAAATCGTGGAAATCACTCAGGAGCCCAAAGCAGTGAGTAATAGTCCATGAAGCGGGCGAGAATCGGCCAAAAGCTGCGAGTGTTGATGACCGACAAGTAAACACACCCCAAGGTTAGTTAATCGTGGAAATCACTTGGAGCCAAAAAGTGAGTAATAGTCCATGAAGCGGGCGAGAATCGGCCAAAACTGCGGTGTTGATGACCGACATGTAAGCATACGGGGTTCAATAACTATGGAAATCGCTCAGGACCTCCAAGCGGTGAGTAATAGTCCAAGAGCGGGCAGAATCGGCCAAAACTGCCAGTGTTGATGACCAAAACGTACACGTAACCTAGGGTTCCTTAATCGTGGAAAGCACTCCGAGACCCCAAAACAGTGAGTAATAGTCCATGAAATGGGCCAGAATCGGCCAGAACTGCCATTGTTGATCACCAACATGTAAGCGCACCATGGGTTTCAATAACAATGGAAATCGCTTCGGGACCTCCAAACGGTGAGTAATAGTCCAAAAAACGAGCCAGAATCGGCCAAAACTGCCAGTGTTGATGACCGGCATGTAAGCGCACCCCAGGGTTCGTAAATCGGAGAAATCACTCCGGGACCCCAAAACAGTGAGTAATAGTCCATGAAACGGGCCAGAATCGGCCAAAACTGCCAGTGTTGATGACCGGCATGCCAGCACACCCCAGGGTTCGTTAATCGTGGAAGTCACTGCGAGAGCCCTAAACAGTGAGTAATAGTCGAAGAAAGGGGCCAGAATCAGCCAAAACTGCTAGTGCTGATGACCAACATGTAAGCGCACCTTGGAGTTGAACAACTATGGAAATCGCCGGGAGCTCGAAAGGTGAGTAATAATCCAAAGCGGGCGAATTGGTCAAAAGCTGCAGTGTTGATGACCGACACGTAAGCGCACACCGAGGTTCGTTAAATCGTGGAAATCACTCCGGAGCCCAAAGCGGTGAGTAATAGTCCATGAAGCGGGTCGAGAATCAGCCAAAGCTGCAGTGTTGATGACCGACAAGTAAACACACCCAAGGTTAGTTAATCGTGGAAATCACTTGGGAGCCAAAAAGTGAGTAATAGTCCATGAAGCGGGCGAATCGGTAAAACTGCGGTGTTGATGACGGCATGCAGCACACCCAGGGTTCGTTAGTCGTGGAAGTCACTGCGAGAGCCCTAAGCAGTGAGTAATAGTCGAAGAAAGGGCCAGAATCAGCCAAAACTGCTAGTGTTGATGACCAACATGTAAGCGCACCTTGGAGTTGAACAACTATGGAAATCGCTTCGGGACCTCAGAAAGGTGAGTAATAATCCAAGAAACGGGCCAGAATCGGTCAAAACTGCGAGTGTTGATGACCGACACGTAAACGCACCCCAGGGTTCGTTAATCGTGGAAATCACTCCGGGAGCCCAAAACAGTGAGTAATAGTCCATGAAACGGGCCAGAATCGGCCAAAACTGCGAGTGTTGATGACCGACAAGTAAACACACCCCAAGGTTCGTTAATCGTGGAAATCACTTCGGGAGCCAAAAAAGTGAGTAATAGTCCATGAAACGGGCCAGAATCGGCCAAAACTGCCAGTGTTGATGACCGACATGTAAGCATACCTGGGGGTTCAATAACTATGGAAATCGCTTCCGGACCTCCAAACGGTGAGTAATAGTCCAAGAAACGGGACAGAATCGGCCAAAACTGCCAGTGTTGATGACCAAAACGTACACGTAACCTAGGGTTCCTTAATCGTGGAAAGCACTCCGAGACCCCAAAACAGTGAGTAATAGTCCATGAAATGGGCGAATCGCCGAAGCGCCATTGTTGATCACCAACATGTAAGCGCACCATGGGTTTCAATAACAATGGAAATCGCCGGGACCTCAAGCGGTGAGTAATAGTCAAAAAGCGAGCGAGAATCGCCAAAACTGCGGTGTTGATGACCGGCATGTAAGCGCACCCCAGGGTTCGTAAATCGGAGAAATCACTCCGGGACCCCAAAACAGTGAGTAATAGTCCATGAAACGGGCCAGAATCGGCCAAAACTGCCAGTGTTGATGACCAAAACGTAAACGTAACTCAGGGTTCCTTAATCGTGGAAAGCACTCCGAGACCCCAAAATAGTGAGTAATAGTCCATGAAATGGGCCAGAATCGGCCAGAACTGCCATTGTTGATCACCAACATGTAAGCGCACCATGGGTTTCAATAACTATGGTAATCGCTTCGGGACCTCCAAAAGGTGAGTAATAGTTCAAGAAACGAGCCAGAATCGGCCAAAACTACAAGTGTTGATGACCGGCATGTAAGCGCACCCCAGGGTTCGTAAATCGTGGAAATCACTCCGGGACCCCAAAACAGTGAGTAATAGTCCATGAAACGGGCCAGAATCGGCCAAAACTGCCAGTGTTGATGACCGGCATGCCAGCACACCCAAGGGTTCGTTAATCGTGGAAGTCACTCCGGGAGCCCAAAACAGTGAGTAATAGTCGAAGAAAGGGGCCAGAATCAGCCAAAACTGCTAGTGCTGATGACCAACATGTAAGCGCACCTTGGAGTTGAACAACTATGGAAATCGCTTCGGGACCTCAGAAAGGTGAGTAATAATCCAAGAAACGGGCCAGAATTGGTCAAAACTGCGAGTGTTGATGACCGACACGTAAACGCACACCAGGGTTCGTTAAATCGTGGAAATCACTCCGGGAGCCCAAAACAGTGAGTAATAGTCCATGAAACGGGTCAGAATCAGCCAAAACTGCGAGTGTTGATGACCGACAAGTAAACACACCCCAAGGTTCGTTAATCGTGGAAATCACTTCGGGAGCAAAAAAAGTGAGTAATAGTCCATGAAACGGGCCAGAATCGGCCAAAACTGCCAGTGTTGATGACCGACATGTAAGCATACCTGGGGGTTCAATAACTATGGAAATCGCTTCCGGACCTCCAAACGGTGAGTAATAGTCCAAGAAACGGGACAGAATCGGCCAAAACTGCCAGTGTTGATGACCAAAACGTACACGTAACCTAGGGTTCCTTAGTCGTGGAAAGCACTCCGAGACCCCAAAACAGTGAGTAATAGTCCATGAAATGGGCCAGAATCGGCCAGAACTGCCATTGTTGATCACCAACATGTAAGCGCACCATGGGTTTCAATAACAATGGAAATCGCTTCGGGACCTCCAAACGGTGAGTAATAGTCCAAAAAACGAGCCAGAATCGGCCAAAACTGCCAGTGTTGATGACCGGCATGTAAGCGCACCCCAGGGTTCGTAAATCGGAGAAATCACTCCGGGACCCCAAAACAGTGGAGGTCCCGAAACGTAAACATAACCCAGGGTTCCTTAATCGTGGAAAGCACTCCGAGACCCCAAAACAGTGAGTAATAGTCCATGAAATGGGCCAGAATCGGCCAGAACTGCCATTGTTGATCACCAACATGTAAGCGCACCATGGGTTTCAATAACTATGGTAATCGCTTCGGGACCTCCAAATGGTGAGTAATAGTTCAAGAAACGAGCCAGAATCGGCCAAAACTGCCAGTGTTGATGACCGGCATGTAAGTGCACCCCACGGTTCGTAAATCGTGAAAATCACTCCGGGACCCCAAAACAGTGAGTAATAGTCCATGAAACGGGCCAGAATCGGCCAAAACTGCCAGTGTTGATGACCGGCATGCCAGCACACCCCAGGGTTCGTTAATCGTGGAAGTCACTCAGGAGCCCTAAGCGGTGAGTAATAGTCAAGAAAGGGCGAATCAACCAAAACTGCTAGTGTTGATGACCCGACATGTAAGCGCACCTTGGGGTTGAATACCTATGGAAATCGCCGGGACCTCGAAAGGTGAGTAATAATCCAGAAAGCGGGCGAATCAGCCAAAACTGCGGTGTTGATGGCCGACACGTCGCACCTGTGGTTCGTTAATCGTGGAAATCACTCCGGGAGCCCAAAACAGTGAGTAATAGTCCATGAAACGGGCCAGAATCGGCCAAAACTGCGAGTGTTGATGACCGACAAGTAAACGCACCCCAGGGTTCATTAATCGTGGAAATCACTCCGGGAGCCAAAAACAGTGAGTAATAGTCCATGAAACGGGCCAGAATCGGCCAGAACTGCCAGTGTTGATGGCCGGCATGTAAGCGCACCTTGGGGTTCAATAACTATGGAAATCGCTTCGGGACCTCCAAACGGTGAGTAATAGTCCAAGAAACGGGCCAGAATCGGCCAAAACTGCCAGTGTTGATGACCGACATGTAAGCGCACCTTGGGGTTAAATACTATGGAAATCGCCGGGGCCACAAAGCGGTGAGTAATAGTCAAAAGCGGGCGAATCGGCTGAAATTGCAGTGTTGATGGCCCGGCATGTAAGCGCACCCTAGGGTTCGCTAATCATGGAAATCTCTCAGGAGCCCAAAATAGTGAGTAATAGTCCGAAATGGGCGAATCGCCAAAACTGCGGTGTTGATGACCGACATGTATGCGCACCTTGGGGTTCAACAACTATGGAAATCGCTTCGGGACCTCAAAAAGGTGAATAATAATCCAAGAAACGGGCCAGAATCGGTCAAAACTGCGAGTGTTGATGACCGACACGTAAACGCACCCCAGGGTTCGTTAACCGTGGAAATCACTCAGGAGCCCAAAGCGGTGAGTAATAGTCCATGAAGCGGGCGAGAATCGGCCAAAGCTGCAGTGTTGATGACCGACAAGTAAACACACCCCAAGGTTCGTTAATCGTGGAAATCACCGGAGCCAAAAAGTGAGTAATAGTCCATGAAGCGGGAGAATCGGCCAAAACTGCGGTGTTGATGACCGACATGTAAGCGCACTGGGGTTCAATAACTATGGAAATCAATTGGGGACCTCAAGCGGTGAGTAATAGTCAGAAAGCGGGACAGAATCGGCCAAAAGCTGCGGTGTTGATGACCAAAGCGTAAAGCGTAACCCGAGGGTTCCTTAATCGTGGAAAGCACTCCGAGACCCCAAAGCAGTGAGTAATAGTCCATGAAATGGGCGAGAATCGGCGAAGCGCCATTGTTGATCACCAACATGTAAGCGCACCATGGGTTTCAATAACTATGGTAATCGCCGGGACCTCAAGCGGTGAGTAATAGTTCAAAAGCGAGCCAGAATCGGCCAAAACTGCCAGTGTTGATGACCGGCATGTAAGCGCACCCCAGGGTTCGTAAATCGTGGAAATCACTCCGGGACCCCAAAACAGTGAGTAATAGTCCATGAAACGGGCCAGAATCGGCCAAAACTGCCAGTGTTGATGACCGGCATGCCAGCACACCCTAGGGTTCGTTAATCGTGGAAGTCACTCCGGGAGCCCCAAACAGTGAGTAATAGTCCAAGAAAGGGCCAGAATCAACCAAAACTGCTAGTGTTGATGACCGACATGTAAGCGCACCTTGGGGTTGAACAACTATGGAAATCGCCGGGACCTCGAAAGGTGAGTAATAATCCAAAGCGGGCGAGAATCGGCCAAAAGCGCGATGTTGATGGCCGACCGTAACGCACCCAGTGGTTCGTTAATCGTGGAAATCACTCCGGGAGCCCAAAACAGTGAGTAATAGTCCATGAAACGGGCCAGAATCGGCCAAAACTGCGAGTGTTGATGACCGACAAATGCGCGCACCCTGGGGTTCATTAATCGTGGATATCACTCCGGGAGCCAAAAGCGGTGAGTAATAGTCCATGAAGCGGGCGAGAATCGGCCAAAATCGCGATGTTGATGGCCGGCATCTAAGCGCACCTTGGGGTTCAATAACTATGGAAATCGCTTTGGGACCTCAAGCGGTGAGTAATAGTCAAAAGCGGGCGAATCGGCCAAAACTGCGATGTTGATGGCCGACATGTAAGCGCACCTTAGGGTTAAATACTATGGAAATCGCGGGGCCACAAAGCGGTGAGTAATAGTCAAAAAGCGGACCAGAATCGGCTGAAATTGCAGTGTTGATGGCCGGCATGTAAGCGCACCTAGGGTTCGCTAATCATGGAAATCTCTCGGGAGCCCAAAATAGTGAGTAATAGTCCGAAATGGGCGCGAATCGGCCAAAACTGCAGTGTTGATGACCGACATGTAAGCGCACCTTGGGGTTCAACAACTATGGAAATCGCCGGGACCTCAAAAGGTGAGTAATAATCCAAAAGCGGGCGAATCGGTCAAAGCTGCGAGTGTTGATGGCCAAACACGTAAACGCACCCTGAGGTTCGTTAATCGTGGAAATCACTCAAGGAGCCCAAAGCAGTGAGTAATAGTCCATGAAACGGGCCAGAATCGGCCAAAACTGCGAGTGTTGATGACCGACAAGTAAACACACCTCAAGGTTCGTTAATCGTGGAAATCACTTCGGGAGCCAAAAAAGTGAGTAATAGTCCATGAAACGGGCCAGAATCGGCCAAAACTGCCAGTGTTGATGACCGACATGTAAGCGCACCTTGGGGTTCAATAACTATGGAAATCGCTTCGGGACCTCCAAACGGTGAGTAATAGTCCAAGAAACGGGACAGAATCGGCCAAAACTGCCAGTGTTGATGACCAAAACGTAAACGTAACCCAGGGTTCCTTAATCGTGGAAAGCACTCCGAGACCCCAAAACAGTGAGTAATAGTCCATGAAATGGGCCAGAATCGGCCAGAACTGCCATTGTTGATCACCAACATGTAAGCGCACCATGGTTTTCAATAACTATGGTAATCGCTTCGGGACCTCCAAACGGTGAGTAATAGTTCAAGAAACGAGCCAGAATCGGCCAAAACTGCCAGTGTTGATGACCGGCATGTAAGCGCACCCCAGGGTTCGTAAATCGTGGAAATCACTCCGGGACCCAAAACAGTGAGTAATAGTCCATGAAACGGGCCAGAATCGGCCAAAACTGCCAGTGTTGATGACCGGCATGCCAGCACACCCAGGGTTCGTTAATCGTGGAAGTCACTCAGGAGCCCTAAAGCGGTGAGTAATAGTCCAAGAAAGGGGCCAGAATCAACCAAAACTGCTAGTGTTGATGACCGACATGTAAGCGCACCTTGGGGTTGAACAACTATGGAAATCGCTTCGGGACCTCAGAAAGGTGAGTAATAATCCAAGAAACGGGCCAGAATCGGCCAAAAGCGCGATGTTGATGACCGACACGTAAACGCACCCCAGGGTTCGTTAATCGTGGAAATCACTCCGGGAGCCCAAAACAGTGAGTAATAGTCCATGAAACGGGCCAGAATCGGCCAAAACTGCGAGTGTTGATGACCGACAAGTAAACGCACCCCAGGGTTCATTAATCGTGGATATCACTCCGGGAGCCAAAAACGGTGAGTAATAGTCCATGAAACGGGCCAGAATCGGCCAAAACTGCCAGTGTTGATGGCCGACATGTAAGCGCACCTTGGGGTTCAATAACTATGGAAATCGCTTTGGGACCTCCAAACGGTGAGTAATCGTCCAAAAGCAGGCGAATCGGCCAAAACCGCGCGATGTTGATGACCGACATGTAAGCGCACCTTGGGGTTAAATACTATGGAAATCGCCGGGGCCACAAAGCGGTTAGTAATAGTCCAAAAGCGGGCGAGAATCGGCTGAAATTGCAGTGTTGATGGCCGGCATATATAGCGCACCCTAGGGTTCGCTAATCATGGAAATCACTCCGGGAGCCCAAAACAGTGAGTAATAGTCCATGAAACGGGCCAGAATCGGCCAAAACTGCCAGTGTTGATGACCGACATGTAAGCGCACCTTAGGGTTCAACAACTATGGAAATCGCTTCGGGACCTCAAAAAGGTGAGTAATAATCCAAGAAACGGGCCAGAATCGGTCAAAACTGCGAGTGTTGATGACCGACACGTAAACGCACGCCTTACGGTTCGTTAATCGTGGAAATCACTCCAGGAGCCCAAAACGGTGAGTAATAGTCCATGAAACGGGCCAGAATCGGCCAAAACTGCGAGTGTTGATGACCGACATGTAAACACACCCCAAGGTTCGTTAATCGTGGAAATCACTTCGGGAGCCAAAAACTGAGTAATAGTCCAAAAGCGGGCGAATCGGCCAAAAAGCGCGATGTTGATGACCGACATGTAAGCGCACCAGGGTTAAATACTATGGAAATCGCCGGGGCCACAAAGCGATGAGTAATAGTCAAAAAGCGGGCGAGAATCGGCTGAAATTGCAGTGTTGATGACCGGCATGTAAGCGCACCCTAGGGTTCGCTAATCATGGAAATCTCTCAGGAGCCCAAAATAGTGAGTAATAGTCCGAAATGGGCGAATCGGCCAAACTGCTGCAGTGTTGATGACCGACATGTATGCGCACCTTGGGGTTCAACAACTATGGAAATCGCTTCGTGACCTCAAAAAGGTGAGTAATAATCCAAGAAACGGGCCAGAATCGGTCAAAACTGCGAGTGTTGATAAGCGACACGTAAGCGCACCCTGGGGTTAGTTAATCGTGGAAATCACTCGGGAGCCCAAAGCAGTGAGTAATAGTCCATGAAGCGGGCGAGAATCGGCCAAAGCTGCAGTGTTGATGACCGACAAGTAAACACACCTCAAGGTTCGTTAATCGTGGAAATCACTTGAGGAGCCAAAAAGTGAGTAATAGTCCATGAAGCGGGCGAATCGGCCAAAACTGCGGTGTTGATGACCGACATGTAAGCGCACTGGGGTTCAATAACTATGGAAATCAATTGGGGACCTCAAGCGGTGAGTAATAGTCCAAAAGCAGGACAGAATCGGCCAAAACTGCGGTGTTGATGACCAAAAGCGTAAGCGTGACCGGGGTTCCTTAATCGTGGAAAGCACTCCGAGACCCCAAAGCAGTGAGTAATAGTCCATGAAATGGGCGAGAATCGGCGAACTGCCATTGTTGATCACCAACATGTAAGCGCACCATGGGTTTCAATAACTATGGTAATCGCCGGGACCTCAAGCGGTGAGTAATAGTTCAAGAAAGCAGGCGAATCGGCCAAAACTGCGGTGTTGATGGCCGGCATGTAAGCGCACCCTAGGGTTCGGTAAATCGGGAAAATCATTCGGGACCCCAAAACAGTGAGTAATAGTCCATGAAACGGGCCAGAATCGGCCAAAACTGCCAGTGTTGATGACCGGCATGCCAGCACACCCCAGGGTTCGTTAATCGTGGAAGTCACTCCGGGAGCCCTAAACAATGAGTAATAGTCCAAGAAAGGGGCTAGAATCAACCAAAACTGCTAGTGTTGATGACCGACATGTAAGCGCACCTTGGGGTTGAACAACTATGGGAATCGCTTCGGGACCTCAGAAAGGTGAGTAATAATCCAAGAAACGGGCCAGAATCGGCCAAAACTGCCAGTGTTGATGACCGACACGTAAACGCTCCCCAGGGTTCGTTAATCGTGGAAATCACTCTGGGAGCCCAAAACAGTGAGTAATAGTCCATGAAACGGGCCAGAATCGGCCAAAACTGCGAGTGTTGATGACCGACAAGTAAACGCACCCCAGGGTTCATTAATCGTGGATATCACTCCGGGAGCCAAAAACAGTGAGTAATAGTCCATGAAGCGGGCGAGAATCGGCCAAAACAGCGATGTTGATGGCCGGCATCTAAGCGCACCTTAGGGTTCAATAACTATGGAAATCGCTTTGGGACCTCCAAGCGGTGAGTAATAGTCAAAAAGCAGGCGAGAATCGGCCAAAACTGCGATGTTGATGACCGACATGTAAGCGCACCTTGGGGTTAAATACTATGGAAATCGCGGGGCCACAAAGCGGTGAGTAATAGTCCAAAAAGCGGGCCAGAATTGGCTGAAATTGCGAGTGTTGATGACCGGCATGTAAGCGCACCCTAGGGTTCGCTAATCATGGAAATCTCTCCGGGAGCCCAAAATAGTGAGTAATAGTCAAGAAATGGGCCAGAATCGGCCAAAACTGCGGTGTTGATGACCGACATGTAAGCGCACCTTGGGGTTCAACAACTATGGAAATCGCTTCGGGACCTCAAAAAGGTGAGTAATAATCCAAGAAACGGGCCAGAATCGGTCAAAACTGCGAGTGTTGATGACCGACACGTAAATGCACCCCAGGGTTCGTTAATCGTGGAAATCACTCCGGGAGCCCAAAACAGTGAGTAATAGTCCATGAAACGGGCCAGAATCGGCCAAAACTGCGAGTGTTGATGACCGACAAGTAAACACACCCCAAGGTTCGTTAATCGTGGAAATCACTTCGGGAGCCAAAAAAGTGAGTAATAGTCCAAGAAACGGGCCAGAATCGGCCAAAACTGCCAGTGTTGATGACCGACATGTATGCGCACCTTGGGGTTCAACAACTATGGAAATCGCCGGGACCTCAAAAGGTGAGTAATAATCCAAAAGCGGGCGAGAATCGGTCAAAAGCTGCGAGTGTTGATAATCGAAACGTATCGCGCACCCGGGGTTCGTTAATCGTGGAAATCACTCAGGAGCCCAAAGCAGTGAGTAATAGTCCATGAAGCGGGCGAGAATCGGCCAAAGCTGCAGTGTTGATGACCGACAAGTAAACACACCCCAAGGTTAGTTAATCGTGGAAATCACTTGGGAGCCAAAAAGTGAGTAATAGTCCATGAAGCGGGCGAGAATCGGCCAAAACTGCGATGTTGATGACCGACATGTAAGCGCACTGGGGTTCAATAACTATGGAAATCAATTGGGGACCTCAAGCGGTGAGTAATAGTCCAAAAAGGGACAGAATCGGCCAAAACTGCGGTGTTGATGGCCGACATGTAAGCGCACCTTAGGGTTAAATACTATGGAAATCGCCGGGGCCACAAAGCGATGAGTAATAGTCCAAAAGCGGGCGAGAATTGGCTGAAATTGCAGTGTTGATGCCCGGCATGTAAGCGCACCTAGGGTTCGCTAATCATGGAAATCTCTCAGGGAGCCCAAAATAGTGAGTAATAGTCCGGAAATGGGCGAGAATCGCCAAAACTGCGGTGTTGATGACCGACATGTATGCGCACCTTGGGGTTCAACAACTATGGAAATAAACCGTGACCTCAAAAGGTGAGTAATAATCCAAAAGCGGGCGAGAATCGGTCAAAGCTGCAGTGTTGATAACCGACACGTAAGCGCACCCTGTGGTTCGTTAATCGTGGAAATCACTCAGGAGCCCAAAGCGGTGAGTAATAGTCCATGAAGCGGGCGAGAATCGGCCAAAGCTGCAGTGTTGATGACCGACAAGTAAACACACCTCAAGGTTAGTTAATCGTGGAAATCACTTGGGAGCCAAAAAGTGAGTAATAGTCCATGAAGCGGGCGAGAATCGGCCAAAACTGCAGTGTTGATGACCGACATGTAAGCGCACTGGGGTTCAATAACTATGGAAATCAATTGGGGACCTCAAGCGGTGAGTAATAGTCAAGAAGCGGGCAGAATCGGCCAAAACTGCGGTGTTGATGACCAAAGCGTAAGCGTGACCGGGGTTCCTTAATCGTGGAAAGCACTCCGAGACCCCAAAGCGGTGAGTAATAGTCCATGAAATGGGCGAATCGGCCGAACTGCCATTGTTGATCACCAACATGTAAGCGCACCATGGGTTTCAATAACTATAGTAATCGCCGGGACCTCAAGCGGTGAGTAATAGTTCAAAAAGCGAGCGAGAATCGGCCAAAAGCGCGGTGTTGATGGCCGGCATGTAAGCGCACCCTAGGGTTAAATAAATCGTGGAAATCACTCCGGGACCCCAAAGCGGTGAGTAATAGTCCATGAAGCGGGCGAGAATCGGCAAAAGCGCGATGTTGATGACCGGCATGCCAGCACACCCCAGGGTTCGTTAATCGTGGAAGTCACTCCGGGAGCCCTAAACAATGAGTAATAGTCCAAGAAAGGGGCTAGAATCAACCAAAACTGCTAGTGTTGATGACCGACATGTAAGCGCACCTTGGGGTTGAACAACTATGGGAATCGCCGGGACCTCGAAAGGTGAGTAATAATCCAAGAAAGCGGGCGAATCGGCCAAAAGCGCGATGTTGATGACCGACCGTAAAGCGCTCCCGGGGTTCGTTAATCGTGGAAATCACTCTGAGGAGCCCAAAGCGTGAGTAATAGTCCATGAAGCGGGCGAGAATCGGCCAAAACTGCGAGTGTTGATGACCGACAAATGCGCACCCAGGGTTCATTAATCGTGGATATCACTCAGGAGCCAAAAGCGGTGAGTAATAGTCCATGAAGCGGGCGAGAATCGGCCAAAACAGCCAGTGTTGATGACCGGCATCTAAGCGCACCTTGGGGTTCAATAACTATGGAAATCGCTTTGGGACCTCCAAACGGTGAGTAATAGTCAAAAAGCGGGCGAGAATCGGCCAAAACTGCGATGTTGATGGCCGACATGTAAGCGCACCTTAGGGTTAAATACTATGGAAATCGCTTCGGGGCCACAAAACGGTGAGTAATAGTCCAAGAAACGGGCCAGAATTGGCTGAAATTGCGAGTGTTGATGACCGGCATGTAAGCGCACCCTAGGGTTCGCTAATCATGGAAATCTCTCCGGGAGCCCAAAATAGTGAGTAATAGTCGAGGAAATGGGCCAGAATCGGCCAAAGCGCGATGTTGATGACCGACATGTAAGCGCACCTTGAGGTTCAACAACTATGGAAATCGCCGGGACCTCAAAAGGTGAGTAATAATCCAAAGCGGGCGAATCGGTCAAAACTGCGAGTGTTGATGACCGACACGTAAACGCACCCCAGGGTTCGTTAATCGTGGAAATCGCTTCGGGGCCACAAAACGGTGAGTAATAGTCCAAGAAACGGGCCAGAATCGGCTGAAATTGCGAGTGTTGATGACCGAGAAGTAAACACACCCCAAGGTTCGCTAATCATGGAAATCTCTCCGGGAGCCCAAAATAGTGAGTAATAGTCCAGGAAATGGGCCAGAATCGGCCAAAACTGCCAGTGTTGATGACCGACATGTATGCGCACCTTGGGGTTCAACAACTATGGAAATCGCCGGGACCTCAAAAGGTGAGTAATAATCCAAAAGCGGGCGAGAATCGGTCAAAGCTGCAGTGTTGATAACCGACACGTCGCGCCCGAGGTTCGTTAATCGTGGAAATCACTCCGGGAGCCCAAAACAGTGAGTAATAGTCCATGAAACGGGCCAGAATCGGCCAAAACTGCGAGTGTTGATGACCGACAAGTAAACACACCCCAAGGTTCGTTAATCGTGGAAATCACTTCGGGAGCCAAAAAAGTGAGTAATAGTCCATGAAACGGGCCAGAATCGGCCAAAACTGCCAGTGTTGATGACCGACATGTAAGCGCACCTGGGGGTTCAATAACTATGGAAATCAATTGGGGACCTCCAAACGGTGAGTAATAGTCCAAAGCGGGCGAGAATCGGCAAAAGCTGCGGTGTTGATGACCAAAAGCGTAAACGTGACCCAGGGTTCCTTAATCGTGGAAAGCACTCCGAGACCCCAAAACAGTGAGTAATAGTCCATGAAATGGGCCAGAATCGGCCAGAACTGCCATTTTTGATCACCAACATGTAAGCGCACCATGGGTTTCAATAACTATGGTAATCGCTTCGGGACCTCCAAACGGTGAGTAATAGTTCAAGAAACGAGCCAGAATCGGCCAAAACTGCCAGTGTTGATGACCGGCATGTAAGCGCACCCCAGGGTTCGTAAATCGTGGAAATCACTCTGGGGCCCCAAAACAGTGAGTAATAGTCCATGAAACGGGCCAGAATCGGCCAAAACTGCCATGTTGATGGCCGGCATGCAAAGACACCCAGGGTTAGTTAATCGTGGAAGTCACTCCGGAGCCCTAAGCGGTGAGTAATAGTCCAAGAAAGGGCGCGAATCAACCAAAACTGCTGAGTGTTGATGACCGACATGTAAGCGCACCTTGGGGTTGAACAACTATGGAAATCGCCGGGACCTCGTAAAGGTGAGTAATAATCCAAGAAGCGGGCGAGAATCGGCCAAAGCGCGATGTTGATGGCCAAACACGTAAGCGCACCCGGGGTTCGTTAATCGTGGAAATCACTCCGGAGCCCAAAGCGGTGAGTAATAGTCCATGAAGCGGGCGAGAATCGGCCAAAAGCTGCGAGTGTTGATCACCGACAAGTAAACACACCCCAAGGTTCGTTAATCGTGGAAATACCCAACGGGAAAATCCTGGGGCCCTAAAACCCGGGGTTTTAAAACGGGGCCCCGGGGTAAATGATTTTGGGGAAAGCCCAACAAAAACAAAAAACGGAAAAGGGTAGGTTAAAACAAAAGGGGGTGGGGGGTTTATAAAAGCCGGGCCCAAGGAAATAGGAAACCAAAGGCCCCGGGGGTTTAAAGGGAAAACCCGGGCCAAAAGGAATGTTATACCCGGGGCAAAAGGGGTTTGTTACGGGCAAAAACGGAAAAAATTTAGAAAAAAATGAAAGGGGCATTTAAAGGGATCCCACCGGGCAAAAAAACTTGGGAAATTCGCCGGGGGAAAACGGGGAAAAGAAAAAGCCACCTTTGGGTTAAATACGGAAACGCCCGGGGTAAACAAAAGGGGGAAAACGGGAAATGTAAAACCGGGGGACCTAAAGGGTTAGGAAAAGGAAAAAGGGGCCCCAAAAGGGCAAAAAAAGGGAGGCCCAAAATTTGGGGCCCCCAAAATCGGGTAAAGGGTTTTAAACCCGGGCCCAAAATGGAAAAAGGGGAAAAGGGAAGTAATTTTAAAAAGAATCCCTTTCCAAAATTTATTAAACCGGGAAAAAAAAGGGGGAAAAAGGGAAATTAAAAAGGGGGAAAAAAAACCCCGGGTTTCGGGAAAAGCCAAAAGGGAAAATTTAAAAACCGGGGAAACCCGCGGTTTAAAGCCAAAAAAACAAAAGGGTTTAACCCAAAAGGGGAAACCCAAGGGAAAAAAAAAAGCCTTTTAAAAATGCCAAAGGGTTTCCAAAATTTGGAAACCCCCCAAAAAGGAAATTTTCAAAAGGAAAGGGGGCCCAAAGGTTTTTAAAAGGCCGGGGTTAAAATTGGAAATCCCGGCCCCAAAAGGGGGTAAGTAAAACGGCAAAAAATGTTTTGGCGGCGGCGGCCACCCGGGTTTAAAGGGAAACACCGGGCCCAACGGGGTAAAGCCCAAAAGGGGAGAATCCCAAAAAGGGGGGACCACCAAAACCGGGTTTTAATAGGAAACCAGGGCCCAAATGGAATGGGGAAAGGGAAAACCAAAAGGGGAGGCCCCTAGCCACCCGGGGGGAAATTAAAAAAGGGGAAAAAATTTCCAAAGGGGGAATGGCCAAAACCGGGGGATGGCCAAAGCGCGGGGTTTTAAGGGAAAACCGGGCCCAAAAGGGGGAAATTCCCGGGGGGCAAAATTTTAAGGAAAAAAGCCAAGGGTTTTAATCAAAACCCCGGGGCCAAAAGGGGGTTGAAAGGGGCGGTGGAAACCGGGGGCCCAAAAACGGCCAGGGGTTTATGAAACCCTTTGGGCCCAAAGGGTATTAATAAAAGGGGGCAAAACGGGAAAAGTTTGAGGGGAACGGCAAGGGTTAAATCTTCCCGGGGCCCAAAACCCAAAGGGCCCAAAGGGAAATCGGGGGAAATTTGGGGATGGGGCAAAACCCTGGATTTCCCATAAAGGGAGAAAAAAAAAATGGGCAAACCAAAAGGTTGAAAATAAAAGGGGTCCAAAACCCGGGACCCAAAAGGGAAAGTTAACCAAAAAACCCCCAAAACAGTGGAAACCAAACCGCGGGGGGTAAGGGCCAAAAAAAATTAGTTGAAAATGGAAACCAGTGGGGATGAACCGAAAAACCCTTTTATGCGGAAACCCGGGGTTGAGTAATAGTCCGAGAAATGGGCAGAATCATTAAAACTGCGAGTGTTGATGGCCGACATGTAGCGCACCTTTAGGGTTCAACAACTATGGAAATCGCCGGGACCTCAAAAGGTGATAATAATCCAAGCGGGCGGAATCGGTCAAAGCTAGAGTGTTGATGGCCAAACCGCACTTACACCAGGTTTAAATTAATCGTGAAAATCACTCAAGAGCCCAAAACAGTGAGTAATAGTCCATGAAGCAAGGCCAGAATCGGCCAAAACTGCGATGTTGTTGATGGACAAGTAAACACACACCAAAGATTCAATGTCGTGTAAATCACTTGAGAGCCAAAAAGTGAGTAATAGTCCATGAAGCAGGCGAATCGGCCATGCCGTGTTGATGACCGAACATGTAAGCGCACTGGGGTTCAATAACTATAAATCAATTAGGGGACCTCAAGCGGTGAGTAATAGTCAAAAGCGGGACAGAATCGTACGAAACTGCGGTGTTGATGACCAAAGCGTAAAAGCGTAACCCGGGTTTCATTAATCGTGGAAAGCACTCCGAGACCCCAAAACAGTGAGTAATAGTCCATGAAATGGGCCAGAATCAACCAGAACTTACCCATTTTGATCACACAACATGTAAAGCGCACCATGGGTTTCAATAACTATAGTAAGTCGCGGGACCTCAAGCGGTGAGTAATAGTTCGAAAGCAGGCAGATCGGCC
This sequence comes from Aegilops speltoides, assembly GCA_021437245.1. Classification (NCBI taxonomy): domain Eukaryota; kingdom Viridiplantae; phylum Streptophyta; class Magnoliopsida; order Poales; family Poaceae; genus Aegilops; species Aegilops speltoides. Next base: position 114,935 of record JAHHZJ010000028.1, read on the forward strand.
AAAACTAGCGCGTGTTGATGGCCAAATGTAAGCGCACCAGGGTTAAATAAATCGTGCAAATCACTCCAGGGCCCCAAACAGTGAGTAATAGTCCATGAAACGGGCGAAATCGGCCAAAACTGCGATGTTGATGACGGCATGCAAGCCACACCAGGGTTCGTTAATCGTGGAAGTCACTCAAGGAGCCCTAAGCGTGTGAGTAATAGTCAAGAAAGGGCCAGAATCAACCAAAGCTGCTAGTGTTGATGACCGACATGTAGCTTGCTGTAGGGTTGAACAACTATGAAATAACCGGGACCTCGAAAAGGTGAGTAATAATCCAAAAGCAGGCGAATAAGTAGCGCAGTGTTGATGGCCGACACGTAGCGCTTTTACGAGGTTAGATTGTCGTGGAAATCACTCAGGAGCCCAAAGCAGTGAGTAATAGTCCATGAAGCGAGGCGAATCGGTAAAAACTTCGAGTGTTGATCACCAGAGCAAGTAAACACACCCAAAGTTAGATGTCGTGGAAATCGCTTCGTGAGCCAAAAAGTGAGTAATAGTCCATAAGCGGGCGGGAATCGGCCAAAACTGCCAGTCATGATGACCCGACATGTGGCGCACCTGGGGTTTAAATAACTATAAAATCGCCCGGGGACCTCCAAGCGGTGAGTAATAGTCAAAAGGGGCGGAGAATCGGCCAAAACTACGGTGTTGATGACCAAAAGCAATAGCGTAACCAGGGGTTCATAATCGTGGAAAGCACTCCGAAGACCCCAAAGCGGTGAGTAATAGTCCATGAAATGGGCGAAATAAACGAGCTGCCATTGTTGATCACCAACATGTAAAGCGCGCACCATGGGTTTCAATAACTATGGAAATAACCGGGACCTCAAGCGGTGAGTAATAGTCAAAAACAGCGAGAATGAATAAAACTGCCGATGTTGATGGCCGGCATGTAAGCGCACCCGAGGTTAAATAAATGGTCAGAAATCACTCGGGAACCCAAAGCGATGAGTAATAGTCCATGAAACAGGCGGAGAATCGGCCAAAACTGCGATGTTGATAATGGCATAACATGCACCATGAGGTTAGTTAATAAATGGAAATCACTCAGGAGCCCTAAGCAGATGAGTAATAATTAAAGAAAGGGGCCAGAATCATAAAACTGCTAGTGTTGATGGCCAGACATGTAAGCGCACTTGGGTTGAACAACTCTGGAAATAGCTTGAGGACCTCGAAGGTGAGTAATAATCAAAAAGCGGGCGAATCATTAAAAGCTGCCGATGTTGATGACCAAACACGTAAACGCACCCCGGGGTTCGTTAATCGTGGAAATCACTCAGGAGCCCAAACAGTGAGTAATAGTCCATGAAGCGGGCGAGTCGGCCAAAGCTGCAGTGTTGATGGCCGACAAGTAAGCAGCACCCACTACAGAAATATGTTAACATGATGACCACCACTATTAGTCCTTTGAAGGTCTAAATTTCCATTTGCGACCTTTGTGAAATAACAGAGGTCAAAGCTGGCCGTAAAAGCGACTATAAGCGACCTTTCATGGAATGGTGAAGGCGTTCGACCAAAATAGTCCTCTTGTGGCGTTTTGGTCACTAGTATATCTCCCAGGCCACGTAGGCATCCAGCGTGGCGATCGTGCACAAAGATTCAGCCGGTCCAATTCGATTTTCTATGGGCGGGCCCAACAATTCGACCTTTTTGTATATTTTCTCTATTCAAAATTTTCTCTAGCTACATGGGCTATGGCCCAACAATTTAGCCTTTTTATTTTTGGGCCATGGCAGCCTTTTAGGACCATTTCATTAACCCTATTTTTACTGGTTTTTAGAAATGCACAAGGTTTGATCCACTATAGTTTGGGCATGACCTTTTTAGAGCCCAAATATTATTTTGTCAAGTAGAACATTTAGTATTTTTCATTCTGATTTCAATTTACATTTGAACAACAAAATATCAATAAATCTTTCTATTAAGCTGATTAAATCCAAAGATCATCCGATCAAATCTTGACCAAAAGCAAATACTGCATATGCGTCAACACCACATACAATCAAAAAGCAGATACAAGCCACTTTATTCCTACAAGGCCATGATGGTGGTATCTCGATGTCTTGGGAGAAAGCGTTTGGGACATCCTCTTCCTCTTCTTGTCGCCTTCCGTTCTTGAGCTGCAAGAGGACACAACACCATTAAGCACGATTAATTGAGACCATATTGGAGGAATCACGAATGTTGGCACCAGTGTATACTATGTAAGTCTGGTATATTTTTACTAGCAAAACCATCAACTTTGCATGTGTAATCTGGAATGTACACAGTGAGAATCACAAATGTTGCTACCGATGTACACAAGTGTGCACATACAGCATGTTGCATGCATGCAACTCATGCCGATATAAAGCTGCATCTCGATGCTTTTAGATTTCTTGATCGAGAGATTGTAATATTTTAATAATCCACTACATGCCACATAGCTACTCCTACCTAGGTAGCTATATGTAGGTACTGTGACCAGCCCAAAAGCGAGTTGATCGACAATTCAACATACACTGGCTAGCCCGACAAGCTCTGCCCAAGTCCTATCCTAGCAGCAACAACGACTTTTTGTTTGTCATGCATTTAAAAATGCATGCATTTCGGTAAATATAAATGTATGCATCTTTGCTGCCATTGGCACAGACACTAGAAGAAAAATGCTGCATGGCGACAGCGGATAGATCGACCTGGAAGGTGTGCGCTTCTTTCGATCGCCAACTCTAAGCGCCATCGACTTACAAGCTGTACCTCGTGGTCACTATGCGATAATGGCATCGCAAAGGAAGAAGAAACCGAGCATACGGTTTCATGTCGAAGGATCGACATGCGAAAGAATCAAGCCATCGAATGCAGTACTCCCTAAGCTTGGTGATGATGGCGGTGTGGGAGAAGCACCCTAAAGCGATGGGTTCCGACAAACCCTATCCGAGGATGCTTTGGTCGAGAAGAGCAACAGGCAAGTTATAATCGATGACATAAATAGCAAGGATGAAAGCGAATGTGAGCATTGAGCAGCAACAAACTAGAACTATAGGTACATAAATAGCAAGTTATTGTCAAGTAACAAAACAATCGAGTCATATCAATTTTGTAGAAGCTGTAGGTACACAAATTGAACCACCAACAAAATGAAGGCCCAAAAGTCCATGCTCAGGCCCAAAGTTCAATAACAATAACTTGGACCACGGGGTCCAAACACCACATGAAGGGCCGAGGTACAATAGACTAATCTAGAAGCGAAATTTGGCACCTACACAACCTAACTAATAATGCTTGCAAAACAACGGACAATGATGGACAAGGACATATAATCGGTAGAAATCCAATAATCCAATCACGAGGCATTCACAAGCGATCGTGTCACACTCCCATGACATATGGTTTTTGTTACCACAGGGTTTGCTCATAAACTATTCTCTATAAAGGCGAGGGACATGTGTGACAATAAAAGCAAATTAAGATGTTTACCTTGGGTCAGAAGTCTATGGGAGCCAATCGGAGGTCCAGCAGAAGCCCCATCGGGAGGTCACATAGCTCTTTCTGCAACATATCAAAATTAACACATATTTTAATTATAGAAATAGAATCACGAGACACACTAGTAATAATCGACATCGACTAGCAGCAGAACAGATTCAGGCACAAACAATTTTATAGCAGGATGAGAAATCTATGTGCAGAAATCATGAATGAAATTATAGTAGTAGCACAAAGGACCCTCACAGGACATTTGTAATAATACATAAAAGGTAAATATAAGTTCAGACAATGTATTCGAGTTATTAAACAAATGCTTACCAAGATAATCGATGCAGTGGTAGAACAAACACATAATAATCCAAAAGTGATACTAATAAGCGGCGAGAACCTCCCTACTTTTGTGATATAAAACTAATATCAGACCAATTTTGTACCAAGTTGTACATAATCATGATGTACAACATAGGAATATCAACGATCGGTTATTAAAATGTTCAACAACCTTTGAGTTAACTATAAGAGGCTTGTAGAGCTTTCCAAACTATTAATTAGCAGGACCAAAATTGTATAACAAGATCACGTTTTTTATTATATGAAAAAAAGTTAACTAAAGCCAACAAAAGCAGTAAGGATCATTGCAATATTAATGTTGACACGTTTACATATTGTGGATGTGGAGCTCGACATCATCAAGGAAGCGAGGTTAATAATGGAGCGGGTTTAATCTAGACATCTACTAGTTAAATCAGGTTGATTAAGCGTCAAGAGCTCTATATTGTTTACCACTCACTCGAGACTCGAAACGATTAGGTCTTCCTTGTCTAGTTCAAGCAAGACATGAGTTATTCTATTTTTGGCAACAAGTTTTGAGCTACTGCGTATATACACAACAAATTAACACTTGAACATTTTCTACTGCTAAAAGCAAATACTACCATTACGCTCAAGGAATAAGTGATATGCTCACAACCTGAATTGCGTATTGTCCTAACACAATCTTAAAGACATAATGCCTTATAAAGGCCAGTAAACTTAGAAGATAGCAGCTGCAACAAATAGTACATGCTTCCCAGCACCAATCTCCTTTGAAGAAGTGCAGTCCTCACCTCATCAATCCTTGTGAGCTCAAGATCATAACAACCGAGGACATGCTTCGGCAACACTCTCTGAAGAAGGTGTTGGCCTGATGAAAGCGTGCAGCAGTGCCCTATGGCGTTGACCTTGAACCCCATCGCGGGATCCTGCTGCCTCGAGGCAACACAGCAATCACAATCGAAGCAAACCACACATAAAAAAAGCCAATCTGGTCTATGCAACACTAGACTATACAACCTTGCATCCACGAGAAATGGCGGCCTACCTAGGTAGATGGAAATCAACAGCTAAACTAACAATCAGAATCAAACTGAAGCTAATCGAATCAGTCAACATTTCTTTGCGGATGACATCCTAAGCAGAAGAAGTGGGTCATGGGGCGTGAGTTGTAGCGTGAATGTCTTGGCGTGGGTCATCGGAAGGATCTGGATGGGGGCGGAGAGTGGGAGGCTCCTACATGGCTGCTACTGCGGTGATCAAGGTTTCCTCCTTGCATGGTCGTCGCTCTCCCTAGCAGGCTCGTCGCGAGACTCCATAAGCGCGCTCAGTCCGCTCGTGAGCCGCACTCCTTCTCGAGCCTGGCGTGGGCTGTGCGGCTGGCAGTGTGTGGCCATCCTGCCTCCTTCTCCTCCACTTGCCGTCGGATCCCCTCAGCGTTCACGCCATGACTTCGTTACTGCAGGGCCGTTCCGATCCGTCGAGCATTCCGTCGAACATCTTGAGTCTTGCAGTAACATGCTCGCCGGAATGGATGGTAAATGGGGAAGGGGCTTGACCACGAGGTCGTCTGTGGTGGCGGCGTGGAAGGTCCTCCTCGGCGTGAAACCTTGATCTGGAAGCTGGCCTTGAGTCCTCGAGCTTGAGCTTGGCGTGGAAAGCGGCGGTCGGGCATGGGGAGGCCGAGGAGGCCTCGATGGAGCGCCACGTACTCCTCCGCGTGATGCTGAACAGCCAGAACCCGGTGAGGCGGAGGCCAGGGAGACGGGGAGGAGGGCGTCCTTGGCGTCGGCCGCATGGGGGGCGTGAGGTGCTGGGTCGGAGAAGGAGAAAGGGGAGAGGATTGGATCGAGGAGGAGGTGGCCCGGCGATTGCGAGGATGAGGTGAGTCGATGGGATCGACCTAGGGTTTGGGCTGCGGGTGGGGGTATCTCTTTTCATTTTATTTTCTATTTTTACGTAGATAGATGGATGGATGGATGTGGGATGGAGAGATGGATGGATGCATGGATGGGCGCCATGTCATCGATCCGTGGGAAGAGTCTGATTGGTTGAAAAACCGGTGATTTAAAAAGTGTCTAAGTACTAAAAATAGAGGATTTTTACGAAATAGCTATCAAAAATATTTTGCAAAATGGCACCACACAAATTTTCACTAGAGTTAGACCACATTTTATGGATGAGGACCAATTTCTATGCATTTACGATCTTTCTAGCTATTTTTAATCATTCTCAAGTACCAAAATGACTTTTTGTGAAGGACCTACCATATATTTGTTGCAAAATTGTACCAAATCAATTTTCTAAAATACTAGGACATATTTAATGCACAATTGACCAAATGATTGGGTGTCAAAATTTTTAATCCACCTCTCATGAAAAAAGACAAAATCACTGCTCATTCGGTGGGAAGCAGGTCAAATTTGAGCTGCAGCGTCCTCATTGTTTGTTATTTATTTTTCCAAAAATCATTTCTAGGTACAAAAGTATCTATTTAATCGAGGAGACAACAAAATAATTCCAAGATTCAAGCACTAGCTAGAGCGGTCATTCTGCCGTTTTGACGCATTTAAAGCAGGCATAAAAAATTCAAAAAAATCAAAAATTGGAAACCTTCGCATTGTGTCATTATATGTGGCCAAGTTTCGGGAAAATAACAAACTTATGTCTGGCAATTATTTTAAAAAGTGTTCTCGAAATGAGCTATCATCTCTGAAGATTCACGACTTTCAAGCCAAATGATCAATCTTATGGCCACATTCATTGCATAGTTTGTTCAAATGATCTCATATTGTGCAAGGGTGCATATTGGAATGGCAAACAATGTTGCCTAAGGAAGTTTTATTTTCATTGGACGAAAAAACCATTTTCCATTTTTTAGTGCGAAAGGAGGTTTTTTGTGAAGGAACTACCAAATAATTGTTGCAAAATTGGACCAAATCATTTTATAAAATACTAGGCCATATTTAATGCCTGATTGACAAAATGGTTAGGTGAAAAAAGTTTTGATCACCAGCGATGAAAAAAAGACAAATTATCGTCGATTCAATTCCGAAGGTCAAATTTGAGCTGTAGCTGCCTCATAGTTTGCTCTTTATTCTTTCCAAAAATCATTTCTAGGTACATAGGTATCTATTTAATCATAGAAACACCAAAAAATTCCAAGATTCAACCACTAGCTAGAGGCAGTCCAAGCCATACGTTTGTGACCGCATATTAAAAGCAGGCATAAAAATTCAAAAAAAGCAAAAATTGGAAAACCTTCGCATTGTGTCATTATATGTGACCAAGTTTCCAGGAAAAATAATAAACTTATAATCTGTAATTATTTTAAAAAGTGTTCTCGAAATGAGCTATCAAGTGTGAAGATTCATGGCTTTCAAGCCAAATGATCAATCTTATGGCCACATTCATGGCATAGTTTGTTCAAATGATCTCATATTGTGCACAAGGGTGCATATTGGAATAACAAACAATGTTGCCTAAGGAAGTTTTCATTTTCGTTGGACGAAAAAAACCATTTTCCATTTTAGAATTAGAAGAAAGGAGGTTTTTGTGAAGGAACTACCAAATAATTGTTGCAAAATTGGACCAAATCATTTTTATAAAATACTAGGCCATATTTAATGCACAATTGACAAAATAGTTGGGTGAAAATTTTTTGATCCACCACTGATGAAAAAAAGACAAATTATCGTCGATTCATTTGAAACGGATCAAATTTGAGCTATGGCTGCCTCATAGTTTGCTCTTTATTCTTTCCAAAAATCATTTCTAGGTACATAGGTATCTATTTAATCATAGAAACACCAAAAAATTCAAGATTCAACCACTAGCTAAGACAGTCAAGGCCACGTTTTGTGCTTATATTAAAGCAGACATAAAAATTCAAAAAATCAAAAATTGGAAAACCTTCGCATTGTGTCATTATATGTGACCAAGTTTCCGGAAAATAATAAACTTATGTCTGATAATTATTTTAAAAAGTGTTCTCAGAAATGAGCTATCAAGTGTGAAGATTCATGGCTTTCAAGCCAAATGATCAATCTTATGGCCACATTCATGGCATAGTTTGTTCAAATGATCTCATATTGTGCACAAGGGTGCATATTGGAATAACAAACAATGTTGCCTAAGGAAGTTTTCATTTTCGTTGGACGAAAAACCATTTCCATTTTTGAGTGCTGAAAGGAGGTTTTTTGTGAAGGAACTACCAAATAATTGTTGCAAAATTGGACCAAATCATTTTTATAAAATACTAGGCCATATTTAATGCACAATTGACAAAATGAGTCTGGTGTAAAAAATTTGATCCACCTCTAATGAAAAAGACAAATTCTGCTTGATTCAGGTGAAGCGGGTCAAATTTGAGCTGCAGCTGCCTCATAGTTTGCTATATATTTTTCCAAAAATCATTTCTAGTTACATAAGGACCTATTTAATCATGAATACATGGTTTGGTGGCGTCGTCGAGGTTTGGGCGGTGGCGGGCTAACTCTAGGCGTAAACTTCGCATGCCATGCCGCGTGGTCGCATGTGCCCGTGGCGTTGCCATGTGTTCTGGGCGACCTAAACATGTCTAGTGGGTTGGGAACTCCCAGGTTGGTGCTAGGAAGAAATTACAACATAACATTCTCATGAGGGAGACCAATCGATGCTCAAACATGAATTAGCACCAAGTGTTTGATTAGTGAATGCGGAAATGTACATGAATAATGGGCGTGAGTTTTGGTGAGGATGATCGGTTTACTAAGAAGACCGTTTTCACAAATTTTCAGCTCAAAGGAGGAGCCTAGGTGGTACTTGCTTTGCAAACCACCACACTGGACATAAATCTCTGAATGTTGAAGCTCGGCTCAAAATAATGAATGGATTGGTGGCATTTGGTGGAGGATGGTTATTTGGGCATAGGAAGGCCTTGTAGAAAATGGATACTATTTGGACATGCCAAAGTGGTACTTCCTTCTGGCTGTTACTCTGAACAAAATAGGAAAATGAATATTTTTGAATTATTTTTGAACTAGGCAAGTAAGGTTTTACATATTTGAAGATATGACCCAAAGAATTTATGAGATTTTTTTGGGAATTTTGGGAATAAGAAATATAGGTTGCTTCACAACCTAGAAAAAGCTGCCACATGGACATGACACATAGGCAAAGCCTGATGAGGTGGCGCCTAGTCATAACCCACCACAATTTACAAGGCTATGACCATCTATATTGAGTAGTTAACAACTAGAAATAAGGCAGCGGACTAGCACTATTTGCTTTGTGACCATTTAGTGTATGAAAATTCGACCTTCGACCAAAATGGTGCAATGGTTCGAGGTTTGGAGCCCCACAGAACGACTTTTGACAATTGGTCTAAAATGGTCATAGATTTATGACCAATTCTTGAGGTCAAGCGTGAGAAGGTCATAAGTTGACATATTTCTTGTAGTGACCCGGGGTTCGTGTCGTGGATATCACTCAGGAGCCAAAAGCAGTGAGTAATAGTCCATGAAGCGGGCGAGAATCGGCCAACTGCGCGATGTTGATGGCCCATGCGTAAAAGCATCTTGGGGTTCAATAACTATGGAAATCGCTTTGGGACCTCAAGCGGTGAGTAATAGTCAAAAAGCGGGCGAGAATCGTCCAAAGCTACGGTGTTGATGGCGACATGTAAGCGCACCTAAGGGTTAAATACTATGGAAATAAACCGGGGCCACAAAGCGGTGAGTAATAGTCAAAAAGCGGGCGAATCGGCTGAAATTGCAGTGTTGATGACCGGCATGTAAGCGCACCCTAGGGTTCGCTAATCATGGAAATCACTCAGGAGCCCAAAATAGTGAGTAGTAGTCAAAAAGCGGGCGAGAATCGGCCAAAATTGCAGATGTTGATGGCCGACATGTAAGCGCACCTTGGGGTTCAACAACTATAAAATAAACCGGGACCTCAAAAGGTGAGTAATAATCCAAGCAGGCGAGAATCGGTCAAAGCTGCAAGTGTTGATGGCCGACCACGTAAGCGCACCCGAGGTTAGTTAATCGTGAAATCACTCCGAGGCCAAAGCAGTGAGTAATAGTCCATGAAAGCAGGCGAGAATCGGCCAAAAGCTGCGAGTGTTGATGACCGGCAAATAAACACACCCCAAGGTTCGTTAATCATGAAATCACTTGAGAGCCAAAAGCAGTGAGTAATAGTCCATGAAGCGGGCGAGAATCGGCCAAAACTGCGATGTTGATGGCCAGACATGACATAGCACTGGGGGTTCAATAACTATGAAATAACCGGGACCTCCAAGCGATGAGTAATAGTCAAAAAGCAGGACAGAATCGGCAAAACTGCCGGGTGTTGATGGCGAAACATGTAAGTGCACCTTAGGGTTCAATAACTATAAATAACCGGGACCTCAAAGCGGTGAGTAATAGTCAAAAGCGGGCCAGAATCGGCCAAAATTGCAGATGTTGATGGCCGGCATGTAAGCGCACCCAGGGTTCGTTAATCGTGGAAATCACTCAGGAGCCCAAAGCGGTGAGTAATAGTCAAAAGCGGGCGAATCGGCCAAAAGCGCAAGTGTTGATGGACCAAACATGTAAGCGCACCTTAGGGTTCAATAACAATGCAAATCGCTCAGGACCCAAAGCGGTGAGTAATAGTCAAAAAGCAGGCGAGTCGTTAAAACGCAGTGTTGATGGCCAAAGCGTAAACACACCAGAGGTTCCTTAATCGTGGAAACCACTCCGGGACCCCAAAACAGTGAGTAATAGTCCTTGAAATGGGCCAGAATTGGCCAAAACGCCATTGTTGATCACCAACATGTAAGTGGACCATGGGGTTCAATAACTATGGAAATCGCTTTGGGACCTCAAGCGGTGAGTAATAGTCAAAAGCAGGCAGAATTAGCCAAAGCGCAGTGTTGATGGCCCGGCATCTAAAGCGCACCCAGGGGTTCGTTAATCGTGGAAATCACTCAGGACCCCAAAGCAGTGAGTAATAGTCCATGAAGCGGGCGAGAATCGGCCAAACCTGCACGAGTGTTGATAACCAGATAAAGCACACCCAGGTTGCTAATCGTGGAAATCACTAAAAAGCAGTGAAATAGTC